>PVHP010021596.1:0-29279 GCA_004024765.1 Zapus hudsonius | reverse complement strand
CCCCCTCACAAAATGGGGCACTGATCTCAACAGAGAATTCACAGAGGAGGAAACACAAATGGCCTTGACTCATCTAAGAAAGTGCTCAGCATCCTTAAGCATCAGGGAAATGCAAATCAAAACCACAATGAGATACCACCTTACCCCTGTCAGAATGGCAATCATAAAGAAAACCAACAACAATCGTTGCTGGCAAGGATGTGGGGAAAAAGGAACCCTCATTCACTGCTGGTGGGATTGCAAACTTGTTCAACCACTATGGAAAGCAGTGTGGAGACTCCTAGACAGAATGATTCTGGATTCACGATTCTCGACACAAAAACCCCTAAGCTCACAACATTAAAGCAGCCTTAATACTCACCCACCACAACTCAGGGAACTGAGCGGAAGAGGGGGTGGAAAGATTGTGACATAGAACTACCAATGGACCCAGCTGTCCCTCTACTAGGCATCTACCCGCAAGATGTCACATCTCAATGCAGAAAATTTTTTACAACTATATTTATAGCAGCTCAATTCATAATAGCCACGAATTGGAATCAACCCAAATGCCCATCCATGGAGGAATGGACAGCGAAACTGTGGTATATTTACACGATGGAATTCTACTCAGCTGAAAGGAAAAAATGACATATTGAAATTTAGGAAAAAATGGTCTGACTTCGAGCAGATCTTACTAAGCATACACTCAAAAGAACAGAGAATTGAACGCTGCATACTCTCCCTCATATGCGGTCCTTAACCAGGATAACTGTTTTCTCTATGTAGACTAGTAGAAAAAAGTGAGAGGTTATGAATGAGGTATAAGGGAAGGGGGAGGGGAATGGTTTAAGCATGAGGCTAAACCAAATTAGGTTCAAAAACATAAAATCCTCATGAGCATACTGTAACCTACAGAGCAAATAGTGGGCGTCAACTGGCAAGAGGGGCCATGAGTAGTAGGGGAGAATGTCTAAGCCTATGAATAATTGAGCAGTCTGACAACCCCAGTTCCCAGCCACAGGTTCCTTCCCTCACTGAGCTGTTGACCAAAGTGATCCATGAAGTTCCAAAAACAAGACAGAATTCTGTCAAATCTCTTAAACACCCTCCCCAGGCCTGAGGCAAAACCCTTTTGCTGAAGAAACCACAGAATGCCATCAATCAGCATGGAGAGACCCTTCGAGGTCTGGAATGGTAACCAGCACCCAGATGACAGTTAGTGCAGTGCTGGACGGCACTACACAAGCTGCCAGGGGAAGCAGATCAACGACAGCTGGAGTAAACAGACCACTAGCATGAAACACAGTCTGAGGCCATGAGTAGGCTGACCACACCTCCTACTGGGAGACAACAGCAAACCAAGAAAGGAGCACTTGTGCAATGGAGGAGCCTGGGCCTGGGGGAGACAATCAACAGCTATTAAATTCGGCCAAATATTCCACTCAGTGAGGGGGAACCCTTGATTGGAACTGGGGATTCAGGGCAATATGCACCGGATTCCATACTCTTGGGCTCCCAAGACAAGATGCACTATGCGAGTGACTGATGGGGGAGGCTTCTAAAAATAGAATCTGGGTAATCCAAAATGGTGTATATTTGTTAACCTATAGTGTTATCACTCTCTGATGGAGACTGTGTTTGTATTTTTTCAGGATGCAACGAGAGAGCTGTGGCTCATATAACCCTACCAACCGACCGCAGGCAGAAAGCTGAGATCCTGGAAAGAGATGAGCCACCACAGTCATATCGTGGAGGATCCACAGGGAACCCTGCAAAGAATGACGGGATGAACAAGGGACCCACAGCCACAGCCATTCAATCAACACAGGATAAGCCAGTGAGACAGAAACCAACGATTCTCGACACAAAAACCGCTAAGCTCACAACATTAAAGCAGCCTTAATACTCACCCACCACAACTCAGGGAACTGAGCGGAAGAGGGGGTGGAAAGATTGTGAGAGCCGTGGTGGGGGAAATTATCAGAGGCATGGCACCCCTCAGTAACAACACACTTGGGTCAGGAGAACCTGGCTAAATACTAGGCTATCCATGGTCCCCTACCACAAAGACTGATCCAGACTGCCCATGGAGGAGGATATCCAGCTGACTGGGGATGGGGAGAGGGGGGGCAATGAGGAATTGGGGATAATAACTCAATGTTGGCCCACTAAACAATGTAACTCATTATGGACAATAAAAACAAAGAAATTTTAGTGGTATTTTATAATATTCCTGAACAGAGCATTTGAAACAGTATTTTGTTGGTTCTTGATGCCTACTCTGAGTGTGGGAACCTCCTAAGAACCTCTTGCCAGCTGGAAAACAGGATAACAAAGGAAGTTTGCAGAAAGGTCTCAGAGCAAAGGCCTAGCATGCTCTCTCTCTCTCTCTCTCTCTCTCTCTCTCTCTCTCTCTCTCTCTCTCTCTCTCTCTCTCTCTCCCCTCTCCCTCTTTCTCCCCCCCCTCTCTCTGTGTCTCTCTCTGTCATGGTTTGATCCAGGTGTCCCCCACAAACAATTGAATGTGTTCTGACAGATCGATCCTCAGCTGATGGCAGTTTAGGTTTTACAACCTCGATGAAGCTGCGTTGTTGGGGGTGGGCTTATGGGGGTTATAAGCCAGCTTCCCTTTGCCAGTATTTGGCACACCTTCCTGCCGCTGTTTGCAGTGCTGTGGTGGAGGTGATGTCCAGCCCTCTGCTCATGCCGTCGTTTCCCCTGCCAGAATGGAGTCTCCCCTCGAGTCCGTAAGCCAAATAAACCCATTCCTCTACAAGCCGCTTTTGTTTGGGTTCTTTCTGCGCAGCAACTAGAAAGCTGACTGCAACACTCTGTCTCTCTCTCATGTGTGAAGGGGTTGTGTGACTGTGTATCTGCTTGAGTATGTGCTTGTGGGAAAGAGAGAAGGGGTGATGGGGCTGTGTGAGTGCATCTGGATATATCTGTCTTGTCTTTGACCACAACACCCTGAGCACATCCGATCTCATCTGAGAATGGGTATGTCTGCGTTGGGTGGATGAGTGGGAAGAGGAACCAAAGTTTTATGTGACTAAGGGCCAGGGGACTTCAAGACCAATGGTTTTTGGCATTAACTAATGCTAGGGCTCAGAGTGTCCCTAAAGCTATCTGGAAGTTCCAGGCTCTTCCTGGAGACTCTCCACAACAAAAGATGGCCAGTCCCCAGAGGAGAGCCAAAGTGTAATTACTGAGGGCACTGCCTAAGTCACCAAGAGATATTTTTTTATTTAAATTTTAGCTTTCCTGACTAAAAAAGCAATATATCTTGTTAAATATATACATAATCCAGAGATAAAAATTATAAAGCAAGTAGGTATGGTGGTATATAATCCCAGCATCAGGGAGGCTAAATCAGGGTCAAAAGTTCAAGGCCAGGGCTGGAGAGATGGCTCAGCAGTTAAGGCACTTGCCTCCAGTGCCTAAGGCCCCGGGTTCAATTCCCCAGGACCCACATATGCCAGACCCTAGGTGGTGGCCCTGGGTCTCTCTCTGTCTCTCTCTGTCTCTGTCTCTCTCTTTCTCTGCTTGAAAAATGAATAAATAAAATATTTTAAAAAAAAAGTTCAAGGCCAGGAGCTGGGGAGATGGCTCAGTGAGTAAGAGCACTTGCAGCACAAGCATGAGTGTCTGAGTTTAATCCCCAGCAACCACGTGAAAAGCAGAGTGTGGCCACACATGCCTGTAATGCTAGTCCTGTAGGGAGTGGAGACAGTGTTGGTCAGCCATTCTGAACATAAACACAGCAGCCCCAGATTCAATGAGCATCTCCATCCCCAGGCAGCAACATGGGGCAGCATTAGAGGAGGACACCTAGTGCTCTCCTCTGGCCTCCACATGGACTGCACACACATGTACACACACTATACACACAATGAGGCCTAGCCACTCCCCAAAAGACCAATTATGAAGTACAAAGTTCTCCATGGTAATGCTCTACTCCCCAACCCGGGAATATGACAGCGTGGAGCCTCACAGCAGGCTTCCCCACCTCTTTCCCTCACTCTTCCCCTGGTGTGCTCTCTCACTCCTCTCCATGTTGCTACAAACAAGAATGCCTTCTGACTCTGGGTACTTCTGCATCTTATTCCCCTTGGGCTGTAAATAGCATCCCTTTCAATGGCTGCATCGTGCTTTCACTAAACTGATAGTCATTATAAGCAATGCTGTGATGAATCCTCACATCTTCACCAACATGGATGAGTGCAATTAATTTCTTGGTGTGTGGTTTGAATTAGGTGTCCCCCATTAACTTGTGTGTTCTGAATGCTTGATCCCCAGCTGATGGTAATTTGGAAGGTGAAGCCTTGCTAGAGGAGCATTGTTGGAGGCGGGCTTAGGGATATTATGGCCAGCTCCTCCTTGGGAATTACTGGGCTCATTCTCCTGCTGCTGGTTTCACCTGTGACATAGGTGATGCCCAGCCTCTGCTCATGCCATGCTTTCACCTGCCCTCATGGAGCTTCCCCTTGAGACTGCAAGCCAAAATAAAAACCTTCCTCCCATCAGCTGCTTTTGCTCGGGTGTTTCATGCCAGCAATGAGAAAGTTACTACAACAGGGTAGAAATTCCTGGATCAAAGATTTTGAGTTTGAACATCTGCTTTCCAATGGGGTTAGATCAATTTACAAAACAAACTTTCTTTCTGGAGACCTGACTTTGTAAACTAATATAGTAACAGTGCAATACTCAGGCAATCCAGGGTTCTGGGTCAGAAGAGATGATAATGAATCAATGACTGGCTTGTGCCGGTAAGTGCTGTGGTCACAGAGATCCCATGCCAGCCCCAGTCACCCTGTATATCCAAGGCACCACTGGTCACATGCAAAGTACACAGAGGTTCCATAGCCACTCAGAGTCAGAGTGACTGGTCACAAGTTCTGTTCTGTGCAAAAGAAAACCCAAGAGGCTGAACGAGGTCCCAGTCATCTAACTGGTTCTGTTTTGTTATCTCCTATCCTGGAATTCACGTTTTTTATGTACACTCCCCTAGTTGGTACAAATAGAAAACAATGTAAACTAGACATACTATCAATACTATCAAACTGCACATGAAAGCAGATTCTCAGCAAAGGCCACATGCATGAGTGTGAAAGCCTAGATGCTATTCTGGGTTCTGGGCCCACCCAGCACATTTCTGGTCACACCTGGTTCTCAGCTGAATGACATCTGAGAGCTGAGTACCCTGAGCACTCCATGAAGCAGGAGGCATTGTGCAAATCAAGGATTATTCACTACCACTGCTACTGGTAGCAAACACCAGGAACTCAGCCAGTTCTCATACCTGCCCTGATGTAGCTAGGATACCAATCCTTTCTGGCAGGTAAGGAAGAGACCCTGGCAGTGTAAGAAGGGATCTGAGCAGACACAAAAGTGTGTAAATAGGCTGGCCAGCTGGCTGAGCAGTGGACTTACCTAAATGAATTTCTGGTGAGCTTGAAATCAAGTTATGTAACAATGTTGTGATCACATTATCTGACATTGAGTCTGGCCACTGGCCACCTTTGTTAAGATTTGGAATAGAAGAGCACCTCAGACAGCCTGCAAGGGCGGAGTACAGAATAAAGGTACAACAACCACCCTCACTGCTACTCCCAGAGCTGATTGTGAATTAACTTTCTCACCTCCTTGAAGCTCGGACTTGATAGGCAGTCTGAGGCAAAGCCAGGCTTTGACCCTACCCCAGCCTCAATTTCCTCTTTCCACATGGAGGGGTCAAGCTCGATGCTATCTTAAAGGGCTCTTCTCTATCCAAATGTCTATTGTATGATTTCCATAAGAGAAAAAGACATGAACTTTGATCATTGCTTCTTTATCAGAGTTCAGAAAAGGCAACGTGAAGAATTTTCAAAGAACTGTGTCTATGAACGAATTCTGTTTTTTAATCATTTACCCAGTCTGTAACCCAGACAGTAACCCAGGAATTAAGGTTCCAAAGTTGTTGAGATTTCCTTGTGCTCTGCCTAAAAGGGCTCAGTCAGAAACCAAAATGACACTTGCTATCATTCAACAAGCCAATGGTAGTATTGGTGGTGGTGGTGTTTCCTTAAGAAAGTATTAATTTATAGCGTGCTATCTATCAAAATACCCTGCCACTTGTAACACCATTCTCAACGCATACCAGCCCCCCCACACACACAAAGCTTCTTTCAGTACAAAGGCATTATAAAAATGAGAAAAGACCATCAACAGACAGCTGAGCCAATTATTAAGGAGACTAAGGTGAGTAGAGAGACCAGATTACAAAACATGTGCAGGTTCATAAATCAACTGCCTGTTAGTCCTGTCAATTAAGACTGCAATTGGCTGATTTAGTACGAAATTTGAAGTTAGCTTCTAGGACTACAATTAAAAGAAAATGAACACTATTTTATTGTTTTTAGAGAAAAATCTTAGACGGGCCCTTATTCTAGCTAGATAACGAATGTGTCATTACTTTTTGGAGATAAAGTAAGCAAGAAAAGGGGAAAAAAAAAACAAAAAAACAAGAGTTATCTTCACACTTAACCAGGGTTTGATGTTTTGTGTACTGAGATCAAACCTGGAGCCTAGAGTAAGCTAAACACTAATGCAGCACAAGTCTCCACTCCACAAATTCTTTTCTCTTGAGTGGCAAAGTTCTGTTCTGTCACTTAACTCTTAGGTGAAAAAGAAAATAAACAAAAATAAACAAATCCCTTCTTTCCCTCATAGAATGGTGATTAAGAGAAACTTCTCTTCTTCGCCCTATCAATTATAAACCAGAAGTGACTGAATGTCAACATATAGTGGCATATTTTTAAAGTTAATAACAGTTCTCAGCTTTTAAAATTATACCTGACATTTTCTGATTACCTTTAAGTGAAAAGTACCTTGCTACTTACTCATACACCAATCCTGCCAAATGCTGTGAGTGAAGTATCACAATACAAAAGAGAAGAGGCCAGAGGTTATGAAGCTTTTTCGTGATCACAGGGTTTGTCAAGTGTGATCTGATTCTAAACCTAATGCTTTCCTCAAACACCACAAGTACCTACATAAAACTGTGGCTGTGTGTCATATGAAATGCTAACTCATCTTGGGAGCAACTGGGCTAGATTCCAAAGAACCAAGGAATCCTAAGCTAGCAAGAAATACAGAATTTAAGGGCTAGAAAGATGGCTCAGCCATTGGGGCACTTGCCTGAAAAACCTAACAACCCTGACTAGATTCCCCAGACCCATGTAAAGTCAGATCCACAGAGTGGCTCATGCATCTGGAGTCTGTCTGCAGCCACTGGAGGCCCTGGCATGCACATTCTTTCTGTCTCTCTTGTATCCTCTTGTATCTCTCTCTGCTTACAAATAATTAAAAAATATTTTTTTAAAGGCAGACATATGAAACTTAGCAGGAGGATCTGGAGCAGGTTTTCAGAGTTTCAATCTTGACTACTCCACTCTGCAATCTGATGACCTGGAGCGGCTGCTCGCCCACTCTGTACTTAACTCCTATATGCACAATCGGGGCCACACCAGTGTCCATCTTGAAAGAGTGCTACATAGACTTGAAAGGGAACTAGTCAAGCAGTTTTGATAGGGAAAAGCTCACGAGAGAGAAATCAAAGGATGTCATACCGCCAGCCCACTGCAGCAGAATTGGAATTCAGCATGTGCTCTATTCTCATCCAATCAGCCACCCCCACCTCCTCTTACCTTATACAGGGGTGTGTGTGATTGTGTGTGTGTGTGTGTGTGTGTGTGTGTGTGTGTGTGTGTGTGTGTGGCCCTTTTCTGAGCCCAAGCCAATCAGCTCTCATGCAGTACTTAGGTGTGACAACCTCTTCAGAGACAGCCCCTTGACCCCCAATAAACAGAGATTTAGGTGTGGGGGGGAGGGATGTACAACCTCTATCTTTTCCAGCTCCTTGGCTATTCATCTCTCCAACGCCTGAATCTCAAAGTTCCCAACGCCAGTAAGACCATGTCCTTCCCACTCTGGCTGCCAGAGTGGGAAAGGATATTCTTTTCTATTATTCTTTTTTTTTAAAAAAAGCACAAGCCTTTTTTAAAAAATCTCTTTCTACATTTTTTTCCAGGCCCATGCTCAACTCCCAGAGGGGCTCTCAGACCATATGGGTGCATCCATTCCCCTTTCCTTGGTTCTCGAACTCTCCCTCACTCCCCTGACTTCCCTGAATAAATGCAATAGCTTATAAACTATCCATCTCGGTCTGCTAATTCCAATTCTTTGTTTTAAAAAGGATTTAAAAAAAAAACCCACCTAGGATTTGGAGTTCCCTGAACCACCAAAGCCCATTACAGACTGTCAGAATTCACTCAAGACTGGGCTGAGGGTGGATGGAGCTCAGAAGTAGAGCATTTGCTTAGAGCAGGAAGACCTGGATTCTTTCCCCAGACCTTGAAAAAGAACCGTCTCATCCCAGCCTGAGAACAATGCCTGGCCCATAGAAATGACCACACCTATGCCACTGTGAAGAAAGCCATGTGGACAGAAAACAGAAAGGACTCTGTCTGGGAAATAGCCAATGAAAGCAGACCATCACTCTGCCTGAGCTTCTAGAACAACATGGAAAGGTATGCCCAGGAGGCCTGGGAACAATAAGTCTGTATCAAGCACCTGACAGAAGTCTGGAGTTGGTGTTCACTGCAATGAAAAAACAATGTGAAACACATTTTGTTCATGATCACCAGAGCTTTTGACCCACCTACCAGCGTGAAGATGTGAAGCCAGAGAAGGAATGAAGAGGTCATAGTGCAGGAGTCTGTTCTTTCCGGTCTGGCTGTGAAACAACCACCCTCTTCCCTTAGCTGGGTGCTAGTCCTAACCTCAGGGGAGAGCAGTGCTGACTTCACATGACCACCTATCTACTTGGGTGGGTACATTACTAAAAAATAAACAGAATTATGCAAAATTACACTTGGCTATAACTCCATCAAATTTGGCCTAAAACGCTGCAGCCTGTAATTCTTCCTCAGTAAACAATGACATCTTTTCACTTCAGTTTTTTGAACAACTGATCTGCATGTGCATCCCAGGGTCTCTTGGCACTGCGAATGGAACACCAGACACTTGGGCTGCTTCTCTGCAGCAGGCTTTATGTGAGTGGCTGAGGGACTAAACCCGGACTAGCAGTCTTTGAAAGCAAGCATCTTTCACTGCTGAGCCATATCCCCAATCCCCTAAAGTAAAATTTTGAAATTAGAATTCAGACTCATTTCTGTCATCTCTGAATCAGTTAAAATGAGTCTCCCTCCATTCACATTCACTCAGGCTTTAACAGGCAAAACTACTAAAGAAAGCATCTGTGTTTAAAGCCTTAAATCCCCCCCCCCAAAAAAAAACAACTTTCCTAACTGATTTTGAGATTAGACTGAGTTAGGAGAATGTGATTGGCAGGGGTGGGGTAGGGATTCTGGACCCCACACTCCACTCCTAGTGTCCTTATTGTATGTGGGTTTCATATCACACAAATTGCACTTCAGTCATAATTCCTCTATTTTTGGACCTGAAATTGAAAATAAATAGGAAAAGTAGTAAAGCCACCTGCACACAGAGGTAGAAACATGATGCAGTGCTTCAACCACTGCAAGAAATAAAGCCAAACCATGAGGAAGAAGAAACACACTCAGCCCCTCCAGTGCATGGAGGCATCAAGGCTCCAGCTGCAGCCACAGCCGCAGAGACTAAGGAACAAAAAGGGTGAGTGTGAGTCCTCCACAGACTCAGGGGTTTTATTAAAGCTTGTAACTTGGGTTTCCGGGCATCTGGCTGGAAGAGGGGTCAATGGGAGCAGTCTGAGCTCTGCCTGAGTCCCTGTTTTTTGCTGCATGCATGCTGGCTTGTGGTGCTGGCTATTTGGTTGTCTCTGTGCTTGGATTTATGAATGTGAACAGCTTCTTCTGCCGCTGATGGAACTTCCCTCCTGGATCTGTAAGCTTAAAATCAACCCCTTCCCTCCCATAAACTGTGTCTGTCTAGAGGTTCATTCCTGCAACGTGGAGCTGACTACAATAGTGAGTCTGATGCAGGAAACGAGAAGTGTCAAGTTTTCTGAAATTTACACAAAGGGTGAATGTCTTATCTGGAATAATTAGGACCAAAAGAATTTCAGATTTCATGGTTTTTGATTTGGGGTTATCTTCAGAAACTTCCCTTATTGAGCACTAACACTTGAAAATAAAAAAAAGGGGGGGATTTTGGAATAGTTTGGATTTCAGGTTTTCATTTATTAACTACAGACTGACCATATGACCATGGACAAATAAAAGTTAAGAAAAATCTACATAAGGGATTGATCATTAATTCTACCCTTAGCACATGGTTCTCACTGTTGACACGGGAAACTTGGCTGTGCAACTTCTCTGTAGTCTGTCCTCTAAACTGGTCTGGTCCAGTTCCTCCCTTCTGGTCTATTTAGAGTGAGCTAGGAGGTTTCCAAGACTCTGCAGGGCAAGCTGATCCAACAGCCCAGGCCAGCCAGCAAGCCCCGCATAAAGGGAGCACTGTGCTTTTGCTCACCAGCTCTTAACCCTCCCCAGAGACAAATCCCACTTTACACTCAACAGCCTCAGCCTCCCCCACCCCTGCACCTCAAGAGAAACACAAAAAAGGTGACCAGCAGAATATCACACAGACTTTTTGGAAACAGCTGCTGAGTCAAGAGGGCAGCTTCTGGTGAGTTGAGCTATTCCCACAGCTTCCCCTTGCCCAGCCCAGTCCCAAGACGCCATGATACTTCCAGCATGCAGTGCAAACTGACAGCTAGAGCACGAGAGTTCAAGGCCTCACTTTCTCAAACATCTGGCAGCCACAGAAAGCAAACATCAGAGCATTAGAACACCACAACCATAAAGCTCTGTGAAGCATGCAGTGTTACACATACTGATTGCAACTTTCCCCTCACTAAAACAAAGAAAAACATACACATTTTAACTGAAACCAATCATCAACGTGTCTCCCTACACCAGAGAAAACTACAGACACAACAATTTCATTTTGTCTACAGTCCTCTTGGTGCACTGACTACGGCACTGAGCAGACAGTTAATTAAAGCATTTCCATGTGACCCACACCCTAGCCTCCTCCCAAAGGTTCTGTATAACAGAACATCTCTCCCTTTACCCAGAAGACCAACAGGGACAAGAGGGGAGAGGTCACAAGGGTGAAGCTACAACGCTGGCCCTCCATGGGCTTCCCTGTACTTGCTGCTCATCCCAACTGGCTCAGACCAAGCATCAAGGGCAGCAGAAGCCATGTGACTGGATTTTCAGGAAGGCAGTCAAGTAAAAGAGCCTCTTCTGTCTCCCCTGATGTGGCCTTGGAGGTGGAACAAGATAGAGGAGGAGCCATGGGACTTACATGATTCTGTTTAAGCAACTTTTATTGAACCAAAATCTGAGACTCAGCACTAGAAACACTGGCTAAATGCGTGCTGCTGGGCTGGGACTTCCTAAGAGATACCAGTACAGGGAGAACTGTGGCACAGCTCCACATTGTCAGCTGCAGCCCGAGGAGTTCCCTTGGTTCTGTTTATTTTGAAGCACATCTCACTATAGCGCAGGCTGACTTAGAACTCACTCTATACCCCAGGCAGGCCTAGAGCTCACAGTAGTCCTACCTCAGCCTCCCAAGAACTAGGATTATCAGTGTGAAGACACCACAAACAGTGATGTTTCCATGATCTTTTAGGAGCATTTAGGTAAAATTACATCCTGGGTCTCACCAATGAAAACTCAACATTTCATTCATTTGACAGGCACTGTGGCAGATGGGGAGACACACTGATGAACAGCACAATCCTGGCTCCATGAAGCAGCTACTGTTCTGTGCCTCTGTCCTCACTCACTCTGTCCCTACCAACACCACCTTATCCTCTTCCCACATACCAGATTCCGACATCCATCTCCAAAACCAACACTACACGTCCCCTCCTCTAGGAACATGACCCTATCGTCCCCCACCCACAGTCCCTCCAACCCTTCTTTCCGCCTCTGTACTTGGAAATGGTGTCCTGGTATAGCTGCACCTATACCTAAACCTAAAGTTTCCTTAAGGATAGCTGACACATTACAACTTGGTTTTGGAGAGTTGCAATGTTGTGGACCCATAGCCAAGTCCTCTTGGGCTATCTTAGCTGCCTTAATCACTCAGTGCCCACCCTGTGTTTGACCTAACATCCCTGTGACTTACAGGCGAATTCTTTTGGGAAATATTACATACTGCTAATGACCACCAACTGAAAAAACTAAGAAAAACTCAGACAGCATCCGAGACCTCTAGCAGCTACTTCCCTGATTTGCTGTCACCTGTCTACTTCATGTTTCCATCAAGGTACGTGAAAGGTGTCTTTATTTAGGACTTTCTTTTGCTCTACTCTACAGTAATACAAGCATCATGAAACTTTTCACAATGCAACACAGTATTTGGGAAAACCTGAATCCATGTTAGCAGACCATGGTCACTCATATTTGGTTCCAGAACACAACAACTTTTGCAATGAGAGCTGCACTTTGCTTTGACATTACCAAGTTATTAATTTTATTTAAACATAACTCCTGCCCTTCCAGAATGAGCTTCTCCTGGGACTATTTCACTGATTTCTGAATCCTCTTTGCCTTAGGAAATGCTTAATTTTTCTGAAAGCCATCAAAAAATGTTAAGGCTAACTGACTCTTAAAAGTCCATAATAAATGAAATTTTTGTTTCCAACTGGTCCATTCCTATAATAGGCTTCAAACTCCCAGCACGTTATGGCCACATACCCAGCAGATGCTAACTTCATTCGCCTCACCACCTTTAGCCATGTAGCACACTTGGCCTGAGGTACAGAACAGACACAATGCCCCCAGACCTGCAAAAGCGTGGGATGTGGCTCATGCCTGCTCTTGCCCATGAGAACAGCATGCCTCCCGCCCCCAGGGGCTGCTGCTCTGTCTTCTCCATCCTGACAGAAGACACTTGGAGCTAACTACAGCCCTGCAGACCCACAACTGCTGGCACCATATGACATGAGCAAGAAATAAAGGTTTGTTAATGTTAACTGGTAAAATACTGACAGCTTTGTTACCATGCAAAGTCACCTAAAATTTCTAGATCAGTCAAGAAAGTCACCAAAAAGTCTCAGTGAAATATGAAAGACATCATCACCACTACACTCACAGCTTAAAAAAAAAAAAAACAACCCTTTGTGTATAATGTGTATGACACATGTGAGTGTGGGCACATGAAGGTCAGAAAACAACCACAGGTGTCGATTCTCACCTTTCACCTTGTTTGAGGGAGGGTCTCCTACGAATCATTGCTGCATACACCAGGCAAGATGGCAGGGGAGCGTCCAAGGATTCTCGGGTCTCTGTTCTGCCTTCCATCTTGCCACAGCCGCCCTGGAATTAGACATGTACCCCCACATCCAGCTGTAGGCAGGTTCTGGGGATCCAAACTCAGGTCCTCACATTTGCATGGCAATCTCCCAATTCACAACTTAAAAAAAATCACTATAAAATATTTCTTAATATCGATGCAATATTTATATAGCACTATTTTTCAGTGTGGACCTCTTCTTTTCCACCGGTATTACACATTAACAAGCACAAATCAAGGAATCTGCAATAGTTTCAGGACTAAACCACTCTAGGTAGCCCGCATAGTCAGTTAGCCTCCCTTTAAAGAGCTTGCTCTCTTCCAGCAATATGCTCTCAACTTTGTCAAAATATTCAAATGTGACACTACAATTTCACAAAAATACTTCAGATATAACCTAATCATGGCAGAAATCTCTCTGTAGAGCATAAAAGTTGTCTTTCCAGGTTGGGGTGGAGTGGGAAATAGGTTGTCAGATGGGAGAAAGCTAGCCTACATTATCTCTTTCCAAATACTACTATGGTCCCCTAAGACTTTATTCCATTAGAATATTATCAAGCCACCTGTATATATGTAACTGACTGTAGGTATGTTCCAATGAGTCACAAGCTAATGCTAACATACTGAGAGGTAAACTCACACTGAACACCTCTAGCTCTCTCCTCGTTGAGAAAGGTACAGGTCTCACTCTAGTCCCCACTGGAAGCACCAGTGAGAAGATGAGAAGCACGGTCAGTGGAGATCATGACAGACAGCTATCTGTCACAGGACTCCCAACCCCGTTAGTACTTCCAACCAACTTCATGGTTTTCTCTAAAAGCTCTAAGTCCCATAATTCAACAGTTAGATGTTAGCAATGCTTCTCCAGTTGAGCAAGGCCACGGTCACCTGGAATTCGTGAAAACACAAATTTGTGCCCAGTGATTCTGGCACAGCCCAGAGCACTCTGCCTGACAGTCACAGTAGCCAGTCCACTGGCCCCAGCTGTCCGTGTTACCTACAGGAAAATGAGGAGTGATCTATCTCACCTTAGAGAAAATGAGGAGTGATCTACCTTACCTTATGGAAAATGAGAAGTGATCTACCTCACCTTATGGAAAATGAGATGTGATCTACCTCACCTTGTGACAGTTCTTTTCCACTGTTATAATTTGAATGTGAACTGTCTCCCATAGGCTCATGTGTTTAAATTGCTGATCCCCAGTTGTAAGGGCTGTTTGGAGGTTATGGAACCATTTGGACTTGGGGCCTAGCTGACAAACAGTTGGCCATAGAGGGCAAGAATAGATGTGAGAGAGCTGAGCTGGCCAGGTCACATCTGTCACCCACTGAGCACGTCTTTCTCATCATCCTTGAGCTGTGCAATGGTTTCTTACTGTCTGCTTTGCCCTCCACATCTGTTTTGGTTTGTGCCAGGCTTTGACCCCATTTTTAAAAACCAATGCCACTCATACATCTGTCTAGCTTCCTTGTCTTATGGACACAGGATAGGTGGATACTTTTTCTTTTTTCTTTTCTTTTTTGTACATTTAGAATGCTTATAAAAATCACACAGTACCTTTACACAGGGTGACATGTTGGGACCCAGCCTGGCTGAATATCTGTGAGCTAAGTTTTAGAATATAATATGCAGCCAGATGAGGTGACTCACACCTCTTGGTTCGAACCTGAGCATGGTAACTCATGCCTTTTAATCCTAACACACCTGTGCCTCCAGGAGGCAGAGGTGATAGAAGTGCTAATAAGCTTTGCTCCTGCTGGCTGAGTTTCCATAGCTTTGTTCCTGCTTGCTGAGCTCCCTTGTGATACAACACAGCCTTGGATTGTATATAAGGTTGGATACTGGAATAAAGTTTCGAGATTTGCCTTGACCTATCTCCCAGCTGCATGTGATTGTCCAGCTGCCCGCAATCACCTTTCCCCAATGGAGGCTGTCTCCTGCTGGCCAGAGAGACAGGCTCAGTCGCAGGGGGCCAGGGGGCCATGAATCTCTTTACCCAACAAGAATGTTTATAAAAATCACACAGTACCTTTACACATAGGGGTAGAATATTGCTATCATTTTTTTTTAATTCTTCCAACCTCTTTTCTAGTCTTTTTTTTTGTAACCTGAGAATCAGATGATACTACAGCATTTTTTAAATTTGAGAATTACAATTTTCTGTTCCCAGCTCTGTTGCTCAACCTCTCTTGCCAAGGCCTTTTTTTCTGTTCACAGCTGTTGCTTCCCAGCTGCCTACAGTCCCTTCACACTGGCACAGACCTGTCTTGTGGCCTGGTGCCTTGCGTGCAGCTGTAGTGGGAGTTCTCTGTCCTCCACAGTCAGCTCCCACACCCCATGAGGAGCAGCAGAGGAGCCAGAAGCACAGCAAAGGTCATCAAGTCACCGTGTTGTGATTGAGGCCCGCCAGTCAGCTCAGAGGAGGGAACAGCCAACAGAGGCCAGGCCTGTCAGGCAGCTGGCAGTGCTCCACACCCTCTTGTTCCGGGGCTCACTTGACACCTGATGAGTTTCGGAAGCCTGAGAACTGTGGGCAGCACAACCTGAGGACTGAGCAGGATGAAACAGCCTTCTTCATGCAGTGTGCTTCTTTATCTAGTAATAAGCTTTTCACGGGGCAAATTTGATTTGTGTGCCCACCGCTGTATCTAGATCAAGGTAAAAGATTAATTCTGTTTTTACTTCAGAACTAGGAAATAAGAACAAGAAGTAAACAGGGTGATGGAAAGAAGAAATTTAAGTGGGATTATTAATGATGTAAACAATCTAGTTTATTCTAAGAAACTTCTAACATAAGCCTTCCCTTACCCCATCCTCAACATTCACCAAAAAGCTACAGGGTTTTTAGTACTACTGTCTTCAGGCAACAAGTATCCCTTAATCCAATACATTAGACTTTATTATTCTGCCTTTTTTTGAAACAGGATCCTGCTATGTAGCTCAGATTGGCCTCAAACTCATGACAATCCCACTGCTTCTTCTAGGATTTCAAGCATATATCACCACGCCTGGTAGTACTGCTAATTTTGAGTGAAAAGATATATCATTGTAAGAAATAAGATACCTTTGGTAGAAATAGTCACTCCCTTTTAGTCCCCTCTTCCCCCCCAAAAAAACTACTTTGGGACAGTCAAAGCTGATCTTGCTCCTGGAAAAACACTTTTGCTATAGCTATTCAAGAAGGCTGCAAATAATCACTGCAGGTAGGAACAGAAGAGCCAAAAGGAAGGAAAGGGGCTCTGAGCCCTCAGCCGATTCCTGGGTTCTGGTGCCATTCTCTAATGGTAAAGAGGCATATGAACAGCATTATCAAAGAGTACAGCTGCAGCCCTCTCTCCTGGGTGAGCAAGCCCACACTGCCTCAGAACACACCTGTCTCCTCAGCTCCCTGCCTCCACTTTTCCTAGAAGCAGCTAAAAGTCTAGGAGCATGCAGCATAAAATTCAACAAAAAGCAGAGCTGAGCTGTGCAGCAGAGCTAGAGTAAAACAGCCATGGGCACCTGGGGCACAAGCCTGTAATTCCAGATACTTGAGAGGCACAAAGGCAGAGTGAGTCCAAGGCCAGCCTGGGCAAGTAAGTGAGAGCCTGCCTTGAAATAAAAAGAGAAAGGTGGGAGAGAACAGCCTGTATGCAAGCATGAGGACCTGAGTTTGCTCCTTGGTACCCACCCTAAAAGCCAGGCATGGCCATAAAAACCCCAGTGCTTAGGGGGACAGAGGCAGGAAGATGACTAGAACTCCCTAGTCACCAGTCTAACCAAATCCAGGGTCAGTGAGAGACCTGTGTCAGGGAAATAAAGCTGAAGAGTGCTATGGGAGAGCACCTGACATCCTCCTCTAGCCTCCACAGGTGTGCATGGGGCAAGCACACCTACACACATACATGCAAACACTGAATACGCATGGGCAGGTGTGCACACACTCACACACATATACACACAACAAATAAAATGAAAAGTAAAAAGCATTCTGGGAATGTAGCTTAGTGGTAGAACACTTGCCTACCATAAAGGAGATCTTATTTCGATCTCCAGAACTGCAGAAGAATTAAACAGACACAGCAGCTGCCTGGGCAGGATCCCTGGTGCAGAACCTCCCTCCCTTCTGCACCATTCCCTGCCCTTCCACAAAGTACACATTCACAAGTCTCTCTTCTTCCCTATCATTGTCCTTCTCTGAAGAGAACTAAAGTACAGATAGATGATCAAGGCCACGCATGCCCACTACTAATAAGAAAACACTATAGTCTGGGGGTTGGTGCTGGAGTTTCACAGCAACTGGTCTGGTGGATGTCCTGACTTGAAGCATCAATCACCCATTCCAAAATGCTCAGAAATCCACGAGAGTGGGTGAGGGGATCTCTATCGTTCTCCTGTACTAGAACTGTCCCCAACAAAGCACTGCTTTAGTCCATACTGCATCAATACTGCTCCTACCCCAACTATCTAACTACCAGTGGATAGTGGGACATCTCCACTCACAGTTCTTTCAGCTGGGAAAATGGCAGAGATGATTAGAAGAGAAATGTGCTTTCCTTACAATGCATACTCCTAAGCAAGTATAAGAGGTTTTTGCTTTTTGTGTTTTTTTTGGGGGGGGTGTTTCAAGGTAGGGTCTCACTGTAGGCCACACTGACCTGGCCTTGAACTCACGGTGATCCTCCTACCTCTGCCTCCCGATGCTGGGATTAAAGGCATGGGCCACCACACCCAGCTAACGGTATCAGGTGGCCAATCGCAAGGCTCTGCACCTCGATGAAGTGTCTTCTCTCACCTCAGAGACAGAGTGGGTAGAGGAGAGTAAGCTGTCCTCTAAGAAGATCAAAATCCTAGCACTATCCCAGGGTGGGGGTCTGAACAAAATGCCTCTCATCAAATCACAAGAGTTGTCCAGCATTTCAAAAAGCCTAGCAGGCTTCCTCTAGGAAAATGAGCACATCTGAACCTAACAGAGAAGAAACACTATCCCCATGGCTTAAATCAGACTTCAAGAAGGCTGACCTGGGGAGTGGTCAGAGAGCACCCACAACATGTCCACATAGAACATGTTGTCCCGAGAACAGTGTACCTGGCCTTCCATTTAACATAACTCTCCTTCATGCTCTCTGCTAGACAGAGGTGTGCATCATACTCTAAAAACAAAAGTAAACCCTGTCTTCAGGCCTATCCTCTGTTCTGCTCAAATGGCCAGCCTTAGGAAATGGTGCTCTGGGATTCTCAAGTCAAAGCAGTGGAGCTGTCCTCCTCCTGTGGTGCTGACAGTATTCCTGGGGTTTGGTTTCTATCAGTACACACAAAAGTGGAAGCACTACTGCAGAGCCTGAATTAACCTTTCAACTACGGAAATAGCCTAGCTCACACTTCCCCTCAGGGGAAGCATCTCACTGTGCCAGCACTGAGCCAGGTCATACCACCATCCACTCACCAACTCACACTTTAGTCCCCACATTCAGTGTGGTAGGAAAGAGGGCTCAGAAGAGGGGAACAAGGGCACCCAAAAGCACCAGCCCTGCCTCCCAGAAGGAATCTAGGCATGGGCAAGCATGTAAGACAGTCAAGCCAACTCCAAAGTCAGATGAATCCACAGCCATGCTCCTCACATAGGGAGAGGGGGCCTGTTCAAAACATGCCTTGCTCCCTTTAGCAGACTTTACCATCAAGTAAACAGAGTGGTATCCAAGTAGCTTTGTAAGACAAGACATGAGAACAAAAACTGTGAGAAATCTGGTAAGCTCCCAGCTTCAGCTGAGCTGGGTTCCCAAAGTCCACTTGTACATTTGTTTGAAACTCAAAATGCATTTCTGCACCAAATTGGCCAAGTGCCAAGGACTCTATGACAGATGGTCTCTATAGGACCACAGAGACCCAGTGTTGTCTGTGTCATGACCACAAAGGACAACTGTCACCAAACCTGCCACAGTGCTCCCAGAATGTCTAAGCAATACCTTGTGACACAAATGTGGCTTGGTTAAGAAATACCATAAAGGAAAAGAAATCTGCAAATTAACTGGCCACTTTCAGACTGTTTGGAGACAATACTTACTGTCTTGAGTCAAAATTCTATGCATTTTATAAAACGTAAAGAGAGTTCTACCTCAAGAGCAGTTGGCAAAATTTAGTCTTGTGAGTTTAAATTATACACTGACATGGAGGGTCCAGCTTCTAAAACTGTGGGTTGACCCCATATGCATGTGGCGGCTATTAAAAAAATGGCAAAAGCAAAAGCCTTCTGAAGACACAGGCACCAAAAATTTAATTCAAATGCATAATGAATCCAAAAGTCCCTCTGACCATGCTGTCTCATGTTATATTGCATAACTTCACTGCAGCTTGGTTCACAACATACACTACATGGGGAGTAGCTCTGGACTTGCCTGGAGAGCTTCTGAGAGTACAGGCAATGCCCACCATGCCAGCAACACCGGAAGACTACCAGCAGCCAGGTCCCCATCTCCTGTCACTCAGCCTTGTCCTACCTCCCTACCCAAGAGAAAAGAGGCAGAGGGGGGTGCTGTTTCTTTGGAAGCCAGTAGACACTAGGGTGCCCCAGGCAGTACACAGAATGTGGTGCTAGAGAAGGGCTGGACTCTCTAGCTGATTCATCCTCACTAGGCCTCAATCCCTTCCTTCCAAAGCCCTGGCTTTCTTGTACAGGGATTAGAGAGGGCTGGAGTGAAGTAAGGGAGGGGGAAAGATACCAGTCAGTGTGTCTATTGAGTAGCTGTTGAGATGCTGAGAATTAAACTAATCAGTGAAACCTTTTACAAAATCACAGCTCTCCATACTCAAGCTCCCTGTTCTTCCCTCTCTAACCCCTCGGTTTCTATGGTCATCCAATTTACCATGGGTTACAAGTAGATAGGCCAGTTTTCCTTAAATGACAGCCAGTGCTTCGTGCTGCAGTTTGGATGTGGCTTAACGTGTAACCCAAAAGTGCCTTTGACTGGAGGCTTGGTCTCCAGGGTGGGAAAGCACTGGGGGAGAGGGCTAGTGGGAGGTTGTTATGAAAGCATGGTCCTGGGTATGCCAGCCTCTTCCTTCTGGCTTGCCAGGCAAACCATCCTCCTCACACTTGACCACAGTAATCAAGCCTTCCCCAGAGCCTGCATCCCGCTAGTTGGGCTGTCAGCCTCCAAAACTGTGCTAAATAAGCCTTTTCTTTTGGAAGCCAGCTGCCTCTGTTTTGTTTTAATGACAAGACCCTGACTACCACATGCTCCGTCTATTGAACACTTGCTACGTGCTGGGGACAAGGACAAGAAAGACCCTAGGCCTCTAGAGACCGCAGCTGTAGGAAGCAAACACAGAAAAGAGCCAAGTGCAGTGTGGCACTGTAACCAATAAGCTGAGACTGACTGAAGTCCTCTCTAGCTTCCTTGGTGACCCCACAGACCCCATGGACACTGGGCCAGCAGAGGGAAACTGGCTTTAAGACATCCCTCTATCCCTTCAACCAAAGAGCCCATCATACACAGTCTTTTGACGCTCACAGGACACCAACAGGTAAGGCTTTTCCCTTTAAATAAATAAATAAATAAATAAATAAATAAATAAATAAATAAATAAATAAATAAATAAATAAATGGCCAGAAACTAAAGGTAGCATACAACCACATGTTAACATCGTTCCTGACGCAATTTTAGTTAAGATTCCTCTGAATCCCGTCCCCAGCAAAGCCTCAATTTGGATGTCTGTCCTCAGCATTATCTAGTCTTCATAGGAATCTCACTGTCAAAAACTGGAGATGCATTCCAAATTAGATGGGACACCCCTCCCACAGACTTGAGTGGCCAGGCTGCTAGGCTCAACCTGGAGACTGCTGGCAGGAATGGTTCCCAAAGCCCAGCTGGGTCTCACCCTAGGTGAAATGGTCACAAGGTGCCAGGCTGAGCTCACCTGGCCCCAAGCAGTCCCTGGGAGCTCTTGCTGCAACTGAACCCAGCTTCTCCCAAATCCAGGCCTAATGTTAATGGTTTGGCCCTCCAAACACTGCATCACCCCAGGCCTCAGGGAGCTCCCCTCAGCCCTAGAGGCCTTACAGGATTTTTGGTCTCTACCATGACAACTGGGCACCAAGAAGGAGGAAAACTGGCCCAGAAGTCTGACGATAAACAGGGGATCTACAGATCCTTTGGGGTCTGAGGGGCACAGTGGAACTCTCCTGGGTCTCATAAGTACTGTTCATCTGGGAAGGCACCTGTCTCCCTAGCCATCTGCTGTTTTCACTGGGCAGACACCCTCATTATGCCCCACAGGAGCATTTCCATGGCTTTCCAGTCTAAATGCTAAATGGCTGCCCAGGAGCTCTCCAAGGGGCCTGGAGCACATTTATAAATTGAGGTTTTTAACATTCATTTGTTCATTTCTGCTATAGTGACTATTATATTCCTTTCCTTGATGACTGACAGGTTGTACATGTATGGTAGTTTAAATAGATGTCCCCCAATAGATTCAAGAGTTTATTAAAACTTTTTCTCCAGCTGCCTGACTGGAGATATCACCTTGGTCAGATCCTAGCTTCCAGCCCTAAGGTGTTTCTGGGGCAGATCTGGAATTCCAGCCATAGATATATAAAGAGTGATCTGAACTCAAGCCTGGAGTTCCTAAAATTACTGGTGATAAGTTTCTCTCTCTGCTTGGACCTGTGAAGGGGGCCAGCCTCTTTCGCCATTATGGAACTTCCCCTGGATCTATAACTTCAATAAATCCTTCCCTCCCATAAATTGTGCCTGGTTTGGAGGTTCATCCCAGCAGCATGTGGCTGACTACAACAATATGCTAAGAGTAGAAATCTGTACCCTGCTTTATAAATCCACTTTTTTCAATTTATTTGAATTTATTCTTCTATCCTCCAAACGACATGCCTTAAACATTTTCCCCATGTGTTATATGTGTAGTAACATTTGATTTTTATTATTGTCTATTTTAGTGCTTTCCAAATTGCTTGTTAGGACCCATGTCTTGTTTGCTTGCCTTTTTATTTAATTTCTATCAATAGCAGAGTGATGTGTGAAAACAAAATTATTCCTAAAACTTTTTTAAAGGTGCGGTACATGGGATGTATGAGGCTGCCAACAGCATAACAAGCATACTGTTTTAACAGGAACTATTTTTTTCAAGGAATACAACCTAAAATAATGATTAAACAACATAGTACAGGGGCCAGAATGTAGCTCAATAATACAACACTTACCTACCATGTGTGAGGCCCTGGTTCAATCCACAGCATGGAGGGAGGGAGAGAGGAAGGAAGAAAGGGAAGAAGAGGTAAAAGGGGCAAGGAAGAAGGGGTAAAGAGGAGGGAAAGAAAGAGAGAAGGAGACGGGAGGGAGAGGGAAAGAGGGAAAGGGAAATGGGATTAAGAGAGGGAGCAAAAGGTAATGGGAAAAGGAAGGAGAAGGGGAGTAAACACAGACTAGGAACTCAGACATTTATAATCATTACCAAGTTTTATGTACTGGACATAATTGTATGTTCTGTGCTTTCATCCAACTAGTAGCTTCCTGTGTTTGTCTACACCTGCCCCAGCACACACAGGAGCAGCGTGCAACATTACCATGTCTCCCACATGGCTTGGCTGCCTGGAATGTTTCAACTCCATTATCTTACATGAGCAAAGACAATACTGCCACCCATTGGGTACTCCCAGGTTTTCCTTCTCCATGCTCTAAAAACTGTCCCTAAACCTGTGTGAAACAAGGAAAAATCAGGTTTTAATAAAACTTATCAAAAATCAGTTAAAGGATTTTGATTTATCTAGGAGCAAGCTGCATATTGAATCAATCCTCAAAGTAGCCATATGCACTGGAAATTCCATGTATCACTCAGGTCAGCTCCCAGGAAGTCTCTGGAGATTCCAAAGGTGGGGAGACCTCAGGATGTGGGATGTGTGCATTCCACAGTGCTCACCGTATGCTTGCCCAGATACAGATGAAACAAAGCCTACATGCCTGTACTGCCAAAGCCAGTAATGATGCGCTTTAGGACGGAACCTAGGGCAATGTAATACACCTAGAATGGATCCCATGGAAGAAACTACTTGATACTGTAAACTCCATGCATCATTTGGAAGATGGCTCCAGGAAACCTGGGAACTTCTGCTATGAACTTTGAAGGTTCCAAAGCACAAACACTCTCAGGTTCGGTCACCAACAAACAGTTCCAAACAACAGCACAACACCTCAAGTTGTTTCACTGCAGCGGCGCACAGAATGCTGAGCTACCAGCACTGACCAAATACTGTATCTGAGTCAAATGTTTGGCAAGGGGGTGCTGTAGGAATAAGAGGAGCGACACCAAGGGCCTGAAATTACAAATCATTTGGCACTCTTGGCATTTTGGGGCCAAAGCAAGAGAATCACAAGTTGGAGGTTAAGCCAGAGCTACCCACCAAAATTCATCTCAAGAAAATAAGATTATACCTTCTGATGACTTTTCTGTCCCAACCAACATAAGAAGAGCTGCACACACACATCGTGCCAAGTGTAAAACAGTCAACCTAGACTTAAAGCAGAAAGTTTACTGAGTAAAACAAAAGCCTCAACAGCTACTACAACACCTAACTAGAATATTAGTGAGAAGTTACCAGCGCTATCTGGAAGACTGTAGGGGTAGAAGGCTATCACTACACATGGAAGTTTAAAAAAGAAAAAGCAGACTGACTTTTGTCAGCTTTGTGATTATTTTTAAATTATTGAAAGATAATGTGCCCCTTTATTGCCAGCAAGGAAGGGAGAGGCAGACCACACCCATCTACTACTGCCCTTGGTTTATCACCAAGTATGCCATTAGTATAAAAAAAAGTCATAAATGGGCCACATTTATGAATATTTTGCATTTGACATTTCCTTTTCACCAAATACTTTCACTTCCAGGTGCCTAACCTATTAAAGCATGCAAACATCTGCCAAGAGACGGGCTGGAAAATGTGCATGGCAGAAATATTTCCATGGATGAGGAATTACAAGAAAATAGGAGAATAGTTTTATAATGTAGGATAGGCAATTATTTCATAGCAAGTGAGAGGAACAAAGTAGAAGCATAGGCAGAATCTATAAAGTCATGTGTGTACATTCAGGTATCACTACTATAATCATGAAAGAGATGAGCAGCTAGATTCTACAGTGGCGCCATCACTGTGAAACAGCTCTTGATCCACACATTAGGAGCCAACTGTACACACGTGATGTGAGTTCTAGAAACAAGTGCTCTTAGCCAAGGCGGTGCCTGCTACATCACAGTTGTAATGTAGTAACATGAAATCTAAAGCATATAAGTACATGGGCTGAAGCTTTGGAATATCAGTCTTTATAAGTTTAATAGGCAGCTAGTACCTATGATCAGATCAATTTAGAAAACATGGACAAACACTATTCTAAAACAGTATTACTCATTTCTAGTACTAAAGACATAAAGAGCATATCATATGTTCAATTCCTCTTGATCATGGCTATACCATAGGTTTGAACTTTATTTTTTATCAAGTTAGTCAAAATAGTAATTACAATGCTCCAAAATGAATTCTATCTGTAGCTTTTACAACCCTGTTTTTCCCTTTTGAAGAAAGGAGGAAGGAAACACAATGAACAAGCTACAGTGGGACTTGCCTAGACGAGAGCTTTTCACCTTGCTGACATGGGCAGCAAGTCCTGAAGGGGCAGAGCAGTAAGCAGCCTGTGTGCAATAGAAACTCCGTTCAGTAGATGCCAACAGCACTAACCCCTAAAATATCTTCAGACCATGTCAAGTGCGCCACACAGGCAAACTCAGTTACAAAGCACTGCCCTAAGTGATGCCAGAGATTACAGCAGAGGAGTCAGGATCCCACCTATAGTGTCCACCAGGCACCTTCCAAGAAATTGCACTAAGCCACCCTTGTCTGCTTCCATGAGTCCTGGCAAAGTGCTCGATACTGTCTCTGTCTGTGGGCGCCATAGGAAGACCTGGGAGATGCTGTTAAATGACATGAGAACCTGAATTCAATTCTTAGTAGCTACATAAAAAGGCTACAGAGAGAGGATGCACACTTATAATCCCAGTGCTAGGGAGGCAGAGACAAGAGGATTTCTGGAGCTTGCATGCCAGCCAGCCAGCCCCTACCTAGCCTAAGTGGTGAGCTACAAGCTTCACTTTCCCCATGGCTTACCACCTAAATCAGCTAAAATGCCTAACTTCTTTATGAAGAAGGAGATACGGAGTTCCAGGATATGGAGGGTTGAGCTCATGCAGTTACAGCACAGCTGTGTTACCAAGGTCTGCCTGCAGCTCACTTAATCACCCTTTTACTGGCTCTCCTCTAAACACTAAACTTACAGTCATATATATGGCTTTGTCACTGGTCCCCAAGGGAAAAGATAGTCACCCTTGTCTGCTTTCATGATATTTTAGGGGTTAGTGCTGTTGGCAACTACTGAACGGAGACGGAGTTTCTATTGCACACAGGCTGCTTACTGCTCTGCCCCTGAAGGACTTGCTGCCCATGTCAGCAAGGTGAAAAGCTCTCGTCTAGGGCAAGTCACACTGTAGCTTGTCCATTGAGCCCCACATGGGCAAACTCAGTTACAAAGTACTGCCCTAAATCCTTCCTGGGACATGGCCAGCTCTACTTGCAATACTGGCTGCTGACAGCTTCCCAGTCTTACCACTCCCCATCCTCCCCTCTGAGAAAACGGATAAAAAGAAGCCTGGGCTCCCCTTCCGTAGCACCTGCAGGAAGTCACACCGCCCAAGTCCAGGCGCCAGGGAGGAAGCCTTTATAGTAGCCGCACCCCTAATCATAGCACAGCCTGGCCAGTCTGCTTACACTGCTCTCATTCAGCGTGCCTTGCACATCTCCTGAGTCTTTGGCACAGAAACCATCTGAGAGCAAAGCCTATCTATCCCACCTCTGCAGAGTGCCCATACTGTTTCCCATGTGAACAAGCCCACATATGCCGGCAGATCATCTGCCAAAGTTGATATCAGGTATCATCAACTTCCTCAGTGTTCCCTTGACTTTGACCATGAGAAACCTTCCTCTCACCTTCCCATCAATACAACACTCTCTCTGTGGTTAAATCAAACAAGCAGGAAGCAGAAGGCCTGGCTACCGCTATCCATACTGCCCATAAACTACAGTGATAATTTAACTGACTAGTCTATAAAACAAATGTAATAGTATACATTCCAATGTGACCAGTAGGGTGAAGGTGAGGGTCAAATCTGGCAGAATGTGGGATAGCACCCAAAGTTTCTGCACAGCATTAATGTCTTAAAGCAGGAGGCCCATCTAATTTACTCAGCTAAGAGCTCCTATTCTCCTAACTTTTAACAGTCTCTTCCAGGAAGCTACTGGCTCACTAACACAAAACCACCTCCCTACCTAACGTGTGTGTGTGTGTGTGTGTGTGTGTGTGTGTGTATACACCTACTGGAAGGAGGACTTGGCAACCCTTTCTACTGCATTACCCTATACAAACAAGTTGATACTAAGCAAAATCTTGTCCCTCAAATCCCTTGTCCTCTGTCATATTTAAGGTTATACCTATGTAGGCCGGCCAAAAAGATAGGCAGGTTCTTCCCACAAAGAAGTTAGAATCCTGGAAAATATTTATTTCCTTGACCCTAAAAGTTTCCCTCTAACTAAGATTTTTTAAATGAGATCAATGATCCTAACAAATATGACTTCATACAGATAGATGGATAACTAATGAAATGTGTGGATGTTCGAAAGGCCTACGTAACTCAGTGAGCTAGTCCTTTCCAAAGCTATTCAAAGTGCACACCACACCAGTAAACTTGAATGAGACAGAGTACATAGCTTGATTCCAAGCTACAAATGGCCTTTGCTAAAGGAACACTATCCAAGTTTTGATGTGGTATCAAAGAATCCTCATTGTCTACCAAGACAAGAGAACAACACTTCCCTCTCCAGCCACACCTGCGTAAGGTTGCACATGTGGATTGAACCTTTAATCAAAGTTGGGGGTCACAAAAGACTCACTAGGAAAGCACATTACAAACACCATAAAAATTCCCCTTCGTGAGTTGGAGATATGGTTTGGCAGATAAGAGCACTTCCTGTGCAATCATGAGAGACTGTCCCAGGACTCAGCTGGGCGTGGCCATGAGCATCTGTCACACCAGTCCTGGGGGGAAGCAGAGACCTGAAAAATCACCAGAGGTCACAGAAAAGCTCAGGGATCAGTGAAGAGACTCTGGTTCAAGTAAGCACGAGTGGATGGGCAACGGAACAGGACACCCATTGTACTACAGGAGAGCTCACCCCACCACAGGAGATATACATACATCATACATATTCCACATTACAAACACACAGCAGCAGCAAAAAAAAAAAAAAAAAAAAAAAAAAAAAAAAAAAAAAAAAAAAAAAAAAAAGAAAGAAAGAAAAAAAAAAAGAAATCCCCTCTAGGTTTTTTAGATATTATAGTTATTTTTATCTTTAAAATGTTATGTTAACATTGTATGTCACAGTACTATTATAAAATGTAGTACTTTTAATCACCAGTATTACTTTTCAATTGATAAAAATCTATAGACATAACCAAAAACTGGGGTGCTGAGGAATTTTTCTGTTGAGATGCAATTCACACACCATACAATTTACCACTTTAAAATGAACAATTTAGCCAGGTGTGGTGGTATGTGCCTGTAATCTCCACATTCAAGGCTCCATTCAAGGCCAGATGAGGTTATGTAGCAGGACCCTGTTTCTCAAAAACTTTGCATTTTAGTAGTTTTTATATTTTAAATAATTTTTACCTTTTACATCTTATTTCTATTCATTCTATAATTTTGTACTAAGTATGTATTTCACATGTATTTTATCTATATTCACAAGATTGCACAATCACTGCCGCTAATCAATTTCAGAGCACTTTCTCTCTAAAGAAACAAAATAAACCTGTCCCCATCAGCAGTTGCTCCCCTCCCCCTGGCAACCACTAGTCTGCTTTGTTTCTATGGAGTTTCCCACTCTGGACTTTCCTGTAAGTGGAATCATACTGCAACTGGCAGGAATACCTCAGGTTCACCTGGATGGCTAGCACTTCTCTCCTTTCCAGAGCTAAGTCACACTTAGTTAGTAAGATATTCCACACTGCTTGACCCTCGACCACTGATAGATGTCTGTGTTCCTGCCACCTGTTTTTTCAGTTTTGAAGTAAGTCTTGTCATGTAGTCCAGGAAATATGAATTCACCATCCTCCTACCTCAGACTACAGTTGTGTGCCACCATTCCAGCATTGTGGAGGGGGGTGGGGTGGGCAGTGCTAGGGATGGAACACAGGGCTCTGTACATGCTGGTCTACCACTGAGCTACAGACCCGGCCCTGACTATGTGAATAGTGCTTCTCTGCCCATGTTCTCAGTGCTCTTGGGCACAGCCCAAGGAGCCAACTTCTAAATCACATGGTAATTCTATCTGAGTTTGGGGGAGTATGGTAGTTAGAATGTTTTATTAAACAGACTCAGATGTTTTATTAAAATTGAGTTTGCAGCTTCAAATCCTAGCAGGCAAGACTATTGCAACAGAGGATGTGTCACTGAGGGGGGGGACCTGAATTCCAGCCCAAAGGTATGCAGAAGGGTCAACTCTGGCAGGGTCCCTGCTTGCTGTCTTTTGTTAGTGCTTTCAGAGTTTTGGTGTTTGCTGGCTGGTAGTGGTTTCTCTCTGCTTGGATGTATATAAGCCATTGATGACACTTACCCCTGGATGTGTAAACTTGAAATAAACCCCTTCCTCTCATAAACTGTGTCTGATTTGGATCTTCATCCAGCTATGTGGATGTATACTACAGAGAGCCTTAAACTGTTTTTAACAGTGCTGCCTGTTTTACATTCCCACTAGGAGACAGGAGAGTTCTACAATTGTTAACACTCTAAACGCTGAAGAGACGGCAGGCTGAGAAGACAAAGCTGAGAGAAGGATCTTTTCCTGGGTAG
>PVHP010021595.1:0-29250 GCA_004024765.1 Zapus hudsonius | reverse complement strand
TGTGTGTGTGTGTGTGTGTGTGTGTGTGTGTATGGATGTGCCAGGGTCTCTTGCCACTGTAAAAAGAATGCAGGATGCTTGAGCCACATTTAATATATATATATGTATATATATATATATATCTTTATTATGGATAAGTATATACATTGTATGAGCAAATCTTGTGAAGGTGTCCCTGTTTCCCTCCTCTCTACCCCCTACCCCCTGGGGTACTGCCTCAGTGCACATTCTGAATCTGTCCATAGGTTAGGGGATATGAACTGTACCAGAGGAGCCAGTTTTTCTTTCTCTTTTTTATTTCCTTCCCCCTTTGTGTATTGTTGCTGAGGGGGGAGATGTCTGGATATTCATTCCACCATGGTTGTTAAATTCTTTCCTTCCCTTCTTCCCCTCAGTTCCCTGAGTCATAATAGGTGAGTTTTGAGTCTGCTTTGTCATTGAGATCTTAAGTGTCCCAGAATCTTGCAACAGGCTTTATATGGGTGTGAGGCTGGGGAATTGAAGCCAGGCTGAATGTCAAGAATTTAGAAGAGGTGATGTGGTGATATCTACATGATGGTCATATATATTCTCTTTATATCGTTCTTTTTATTGATGATTTTAATACATGAAAATGCTCTAATTTAACCATACTCCCATCCTATTACCCTCCTTCCCTACCCATATTCCATTGAGCACTCTCCTCTCTCCAAGAAGTCCTGTTTTGATGTCCATTCTTTTTGTCCTTCTCTGTCCTCTATCTCAAAATGTTCATGGACTCAGAATTTTGCCAGTCTTGTGGAGGTAGTGCATCCATGAATGCACCAGTCAGTTCATGTCCAGATGAAGGTGCTTGAAATGCTCCTTCCCACCCTGAGCTCTTGCATTCTTTTCACCCCCTCTTCCACAATATTCTCTGAGCCTCGAAGGGTGTGACGAACACGCCTCATTCAGTGTTGAACTCAACAGTCTGATTTTCAGCTGTGTTGAGTTTTGAGTCTCTTCGGTGTCTGCCTTCATCTCCATAAAGAAGCTTCTCCAGCTTAGCAGTCAGACCAGCATGATATCCTTTTGACCACCCTCCCCACAAGGACCCCTGATCCCTGGTGGGTGGGATGATGGTGACTCGACCAGTTCTCTTCTTCTCATCACCTTGATGACTCTTGGGTCTCCCCAGTACTCAACACCTAGATGAACATTTTAGAGGTGAAAAGAATGGCCAGAATACAGACATCAGGACGCTCTGGGTTTGTCCATTCTGCCTGGGACATTTTACCCATCTTCTCAACCATCTTCCTAACCCCCAAGAGTTCAATTCAAGAAGGACACTCCATGTTTGCTATCTTAACTTCATTGTTTGATGGTGTGTGTGTGTGTGTGTGTGTGTGTGTGTGTGTGTGTGTGTTTGTGTGTGTGTATACCCTTGCTGTGCCCCATGCTTTCACCTGAGGGAGGTACACTAATCTGTGGTGGCCAGAGCAGAACATCAGATGTCCCTCCCCATCGCTCTCTGGGTCACTTTTGCTGGAGTAGGTTTCTCTTACTAATCCTGAAACTTGCTATTTTTCATGAGTGCCTGTGATTCCTGGGTCACTGCTCCCCTTCAGGACTGGGCTTACAGAGGTGTGGGATCCTGTTCAGATGCTTAAGTAGGCTTTGGCGAGTTCCCCTCCGGTCCTCATGCTTTCAGGAACTACACTTAACCTCTGAGCCATCTCTACAGCCTATCAACTTCTGAATTACAGACTCATATTCAGAATTCTAAATCTCACAATTACCAAGCACTGTAATTTTATCATATTCCCTTCCTATTACCCTTTTTCTCTTGCCTCTCCCCTGGCACAAAAGGAAATTAAACAGAAAACATAATGTAAGACTTAGGGGGAAATGTGTCACATTTGACGCTTACCTTGGCTTACCAACATGAACTCTGAATTCCCTGGGAATTCACGTCTGAGTTTGCACAAGGTGAAAAGAGGTTATCTCCCTCTAGAGGAGCTCAAAATGTTAGATAAGCCCTTGTCGTTATGGCACATTAGTGAAAGCAAAGTTTTCATTAACCAGAAAACCACAGCAGACTTGGGATAGAAAGACCCCTTATATTGAGAACTCAGTCTTTCTTTTCTTCTCTTTACCCTCTGTAATGGGCAGCAGCAGTGGACATGACCAAGTTCCCAGCTCTGATGCTGCATCTAAAACTGTCTCCTAGGAGAAGCACTCACCAGCCACACACCTAGTAAGGAATTAATAGCCAAAAGGTATTGGGAACTCAAAATACTCAATACCTATAACATTTAAAAAAATCCTTTTTGAGAATGTTTTTATTTATTTATTATTTGCAAGTAGAGAGAGAAGAGACAGAGAGAATGGACCTCTGGCCACTGAAAATGAACTCCAGATGTGCCACTTTGTGCATCTGACTTTATGGGGGTCCTGGGGAATTGAATTCTGGCCACTGGGCTTTTCAGGAAGTGTCTTAACCACTGAGCGATCTCTCCAACCCAACAATACAATATTTTTGCAGTCATCTGCTAGTTTTATTTAATATTCCATGTATTCAAAGAACTGGTTTATGAACAAATAAAAGTCATACTAAAGGAAAACTACAGGGTAATGGGGGGTTTTGTTTGTTTGTGGGGTGTCAAATTCATTTGGCTTTGGTGGGTCAACTTTATGAAACCAAAGTGGAGGGGGAAGCTAAATCTTGGAACTTGGAGCTTTAAAAAAAGCAGTTGGAATTAATACTGTCCTTGGATTCACAGTTCCAAGTAGTGTTTCCTTTGTTTCTTGATACCGTTGATTTAATAACATTGCTAAAAAACATAACTTGCTACATAGACATCAGCAGTCCACTCTGCATAAAAAGTAAAACTGCAGAAGGAAGACATGAAGGCATCACATTACTGAATTATATGACAAATAAGAACTTGCCAGCAGCTTCCAGAAGGCACTAAGCCAGAGTTGATGAAGAGTGGTCCTCTTCATCAGCCTCAAAAATTCTTCTTCATTGATTTCTCCACCCCATCATGATCTGTTTCACCCAGTGTTTCCTGCAGTTCCTCCTCTGTTACATTCCCCCAAGTTCTTTGTTAACCTCTTGGTATTATTTAGTCATCAAATAATTTTAAAGCCTTCAATGTTTCTTCATTTTCATCTTTTTCACTCGTTTTTACACTCATACAACAAAGTAATCTTCAAAACCAATGGTTCCAGTTCCTTCTTTGTCAATTTCGGCTATCATTTGTTCAATTTCTTCTTTCTTTGACTCAGATCCTAAGGCACATGTTGCAATCTTCAATCCTTTCACAATCTTAAAAGGATCTGAACAGCCATTTTCCCAAAGATCTAGAAATGGCCAGCAGGTATGAAAATTGTTCACCCTCACTAATCATCAGGGAAATGCAAATCAGAACCATGATAAATCACCTCACATCTGTTCAAATGGCTATAATCAAAAAGATGATAGATAACAAGGGTTGGCAGGTATACAGAGAAAAAGGAACCTTTGGACACTGTTGATGGGAATGTAAGTCATTACTGCTGGTATGGAGGTTTTTTGAAAATTAAAAATGCAATGAGTATATGATCCATCAGCCCCACTTCTAGGTATATGTCCTGAGAAAAGAAATCAGTACTTTGAAGACGTGTCTCCATTCCCATGGTCACTGCACTATGTTATTCACTACAGCTAACGATCATGATGTAGTAACAGCCCACATGTCCTCGGATGGACATTCTCATTGCTGTGCAGAAAGAACCCAACCAAAAGCTGCTTATGGAGGAATGGGTTTGTTTTGGCTTACAAACTCGAGGGGAAGCTCCATCATGGCAGGGAAAACGATGGCATGAGCAGAGGGTAGACATCACCTCCACCACAGCACTGCAAACAGCGGCAGGAAGGTGTGTCAAACACTGGCAAGGGGAAGCTGGCTTATGACCCCATAAGCCTTCCTCCAACAACACACCTCCAACAAGGTTCCAATTCCAAAACTATCATCAGCTGGGGATGGAGCATTCAGAACACATTCGTCTGTGAGGGGCACCTGGATCAAACCATGACATTGGATGAATGAAGAAAATATTATAGAGATAGATACAGACACATATATGGATATGTTATACATGTGCACAAACATGGGGACATCTTGGCATGTTGCAACAACACTTATAAACCTGAAGGGCTTTGTGCACAGTGGAATGTGCCAAACACACAAAGATAAATACTGCACAAAGCAGTAAGTATATGGAATCTAAGAACTTTCTAGAAATAAAGAGCAAAGTGGTAGTTGCTGGGGCTTAGATTGGTAGGCTGAAGAAGGAAGGAATGGGGAAGGTTGGTGAGAGGGAACAGCATTTAGTCACACAGGATGAATAAGTTCTTTGTTTTTCCTTTTGGTTTTTTGAGGTCCCTCATTTTAGCCCAGGCTGACATCAAACTCATGGTAATCTTCGTACCTCTGTCTCCTGAGTGCTGGGATTAAAGGTGTACACAACCATGCCCGGCTGGGATAAAGAAATTCTGGAGATCTATTTATTACACAGCATAGTGAATAAAGGTGGCAATAATGAACACTTAAAAATTGCTCAAAAAGTAGATCTTAAATATTCTACTGAGAAAGAAAAGCCGTAAGTATGTGAGGCAATACATATGTTCATTTGAGTTAGTTATTCACAATGTATGCATATATCAAAACATCATGCTGCATGCCATGAATAAATGCAACTTTTATTTATCAATTACATTTTGATATTGCTGGGGAGATTAGCATTTTAAAAATAAAAGTGTAATAACTTGGGCTGGGGCTATAATTCAATAGTTGATCACTTGCTGAGCCTGTGTGAAAGCCAGGTTTCACACACACACACACACACACACACACACACACACACACACACACACAATGTTTTAAAAAAAAGTGCCATCTGTGAGGAACAGTCACCAACCAGTGCCTTGGTCTTAGACTTTCCCCCATCCCACTATAAGGAATCAGAATCTGTTGTCTATTAGCTAATGAGTCTGGTATTTTGGGTTTGTTTTTGCTTTTTTTGTTTTTTTGAGGGAGGGTCTCGCTCTAGCCCAGGCTGACCTAGAATTAATTCACTATGTAGTTTCAGAGGATGCTGACATCAAAGGTGTGCTCCACCAGGCCCAGCTAACCTGGTATTTTGCAAGAGCCATCTGAACTAACAGAGATAATCACCCCCACACTATGCCCAGCTACATCAGGCTCCTGTGACATTACTGTGACATGATACAGGATACAATATTCGGCATGAACAAAATGCTTAGAAAGGCCAGGAACACTTGTGTGAGATGTGAAGCTTTTGTGTGTATGTGTCTGGTAGGGGAACAGGAAGAAGTAGAAGTAGAAATGGACGATGGCTATGGATTCTACCACCCCTGGTAGGAGTGTATGTGAAGGGACTTCCAATATTTCTACACTCAGAATTCTGAACTGATACTGTGCTTGTGACTTGGAATTACTCAAAACTAATTTAAGGGCCAAAGTGAGACAGGGCTGAGGAAGGTGATGGCACGTTTCTCATTACAAGTTATAGTCAGTGTTGAAAAGAAAGCAAAAAGCTTACCAGCAGTAAGTTATATAAAATTAATTGGGCCATCCACTTTAATTAATTATAATCAAAACAACTGGTAATTCAAGGGTAAATTTTTTTATGAAATTATATGAATATAGCATATTCAGACATATATGCCTTTTTTTTCATTTCGCTCCCTTTGATTGTGCTAGAAACAAGAAACTCATAGACAATATTAAAGAAAAGCACATCCTTTGCCAGGCCGAGCTACCTCTACAACTGTTGGAAACAAAAGAAAGGGGAAGGACAGGTAAACTTCCTTGAGGCAGGATGCAAGGTAGGACGGCATGGATGGCTTCTAAGGCTGAATTCATTAATCAAATTGATCACACAGTTCAATGTCACCCACACAAAAAGAGACTTAATCTGTCGGATGGAACTGACCAGATAATTAATTAAATGGACAGGGATGCCAGACAAAATAGGCTGCACAGATGTGTGTAGGAACATCAAGTTAATTCATCTGGAAGGGAAAAAAAAATCCTAAAGGCAACACAAAACCAAATGAACTCAGGCTGAGGAAACCACGAAGAGATAAAGGAAGACAGCAAGAAATGTAGCCATCGCTCCTCGAAGGCTGTAAATTGTATCGGGCAAATGAAGACTTCTGATTAGCTCCTGGCTGTGCTGCTAATAAGGTGGAATTCTTTGGATTACCTCTGATTGCAGCAATTTTCGAAGCATTAGAATGTACAAAAGACAAGGGAATGATGGTTTTGAGGGGGTGAATGATGCAAAGGAGTTCATAAGATATTTTTAATGAAAAACGAAGGCAGAAACCAGCCATGGAATGTCACTGAATAAAAATAATGGGATGGCAGAAGGAGCCCCCGAAACCCAAAAAGGAAACACATCTCCAAGCAGCAATAAATAGGCTTCCTCATGAAGAAAAGCACTCCCGACTCGTTCCCAGCTGTGTTACAGAACAAACACCTTCAAATAGTTAATTCAATTGTTTAAAAAATGACACATGTCACACAAAGGTATGTTCTGATGCAATGTCTGATTTGCGAGATTGTGGTGGGAACTGGCAGTGTGTTCACAGATCTTTCTCTTCCTTTGTCTTTAGAACACTCATGGTCCCCTATGTAGACCCACACAGAATTACCACCCAGCAGTCAATCAACACATGTGTACTGAACACCTCACCTCCTATGTGGAAGGTACTCATAGGTGTGGGGTTACAACAAGGAAAACAAATGCCCTGCTCCTGTGGAATTCATATGTAATTGACAGGGGAAGGAGAAGAGAATATAAATAAATTATAGATGATAGATAGATAATAGATGATAGATAGACAGATCTAGATAGATAATGATAGAGATAGATAGATAATAGATGGATAGATAGATAAATAGACAGACAGATAGACAAATAGATAGATAGATAATAGATGATAGATAGATAGATAGATAGATAGATAGATAGATAGATAGATACAGACAGATATAGATAGATAGGTAGATAGATAATGATAGAGATAGATAATAGATGATAGATCGATAGATAAATAGACAGACAGATGATAGATAGATAGATAGATAGATAGATAGATAGATAGATAGATAGACAGACAGACAGACAGACAGATTGATATGAATGCCACAGAGAACAGGCTGGGTCAGGAGGATTAGGGTTACTGAAGTTACCTGACGTTATTACCTTACAGGATCACACATGAACTTGGATGAGAAACTAGGGGCTGGAAAGATAACCTTAGGTCTTGGTCGTTCAGGACCTCAAAGTCAGCCAAAGGCTCCATCATGTGATCTGACCTCACTCTCTTCCAGCTCATGTTCTGCCATCCTACCACTTTCTCCCTCACTCACTGTGCCCAGCCACACTACCAGACTCCTTCTTCAGGTCTGTTGGCACTTTGTCATTTAGAGAATGACTCTTGCCTTGGGATCTTTGTACATGCTGTTCCTGCTGCCTGGAACACACTTCTCCCAGACATCCAAAAGGCTCTGTTCCTCCCAAGCAGAGGCCCGCCTGGCTACTTGAGTGAAACTTCATTGTCCCAAGACTCTCTTCTTTCTTATCTTATGAACTAACTAGTTTCCAAACCCAAACCATATTGAGGGTAAAGAGAGATGCTACTACCAACAAGCGCAAGGTGACTCGGTGTGGTAGCTTGATTAAATGACCCCCAACAAACTAAGAAATATATTAAAGATTTGTTTTCTGCAGCCTAGCTGGAGGAGATGTCACCTAGGCTGGATTTTGGTGATTCTGAGGCGGATGTAAAATTCCAGCTATACTATGCAAAGGGAGCTGAAGTCTGGAAGTCCTGCTATTGTTTTAGTTAGGGACAGTGTGGTTCAGTGGGCTTGCTGGCTTTGGAGGTGCTGGGTCTCTCTGCTTGGATCTCTGAAAGGGGCCGGCCTTTTCCATCACTTTTAGAACCTCCCCTTGATCTGTTTTATATATATATATATATATATATATATATATATATATATATATATAGTCCATAATGAATTACATTATTTAGTGGACAAACAATGAGTTGTTATCCCCAATTCCCCAATGTCCCCCTCCCCATCCCCAATCAGCTGGATATCCTCCCCCATGGGCCATCTGGATCAGTCCTTGGGGCAGGGGACCATGGATAGCCTAGTACTCAGCCTGGTCCTCCTGGCCCAAGTGTGTTGTTACTGAAGGGTGTCATGCCTCTGGATAGTCTCCCCCACCACGGCTCTCACAATCTTTCTGCCCCCTCTTCCGCTCAGTTCCCTGAGTCATGGTGGGTGAGTATTAAGGCTGCTTTAATGTTGTGAGCTTAGGGGTCTTTGTGTCGAAAATTATTGGTTTCTGTCACCCTGGCTTATCCTGTGTTGATTGGATGGCTGTGGCTGTGGGTCCCTTGTTCATCCCGTCATTCTCTGAGGGGTTCCATATGGATCCTCCACAATATGACTATGATGGCTCATCTCTTGCCAGGATCTCAGCTATCTGCCTACGGTTGGATGGTAGGATTAGATGGGCCACAGCTCTCTCGCTGCATCCTGAAAAATACAAGCACAATCTCCATCGGAGAGTGAGATCAGTTCAGGTTAATAAATAGACCCAATTCTGGATAACCTAGATTCTATTTTTAGTAGCCTCCCCATCAATCGCTCCCTTATTGCATCTTTTCTTGTGAGCCCAAGAGTACGGGATCCAGTGCCTATCACCCTGAATCCCAAGTTCCAGTCAAGGGCCCCCCCTCACTAAGTGGAATATTTGGCCAAATCTAGGTTTCTCCATTGCATGAGTGCTCCTTTCTTGGTTCGCTGTTCTCTCCCAGTAGGAGGTGTGGTCAGCTGACTCATGGCCGCAGACTGTGTTTCATGCCAGTGGTCCTTGTTTACTCCAGCTGTTGTTGATCAGCTTCCCATGGCAGCTTTGCAGTACCTTCCAGCACTGCACTAACTGGCATCTGGGGGCTGGTTACCATTCCGGACCTTGAAGGGTCTCTCGATGCTGTCGATCTATTATTTCAATAAATACTTTCCTCCCCAAATTGTTCCTGGTTTGGAGACTCATCCCAGCAGCATGTGGCTGACTATGACACTTGGGATTACTTAAACTATTTATCTTTCTATGTGGCATTGATCAGTATCTATAATCACATGCAACACATGCATATATGCATATAGATATATTCTTTTGTTTATAGCCATCTTCTCTATTAAAATGCAAGCAACTGGACATCAGGACCTCTGATTCATTCGTTGATTTATTTCTGAATCTAGAACAATACCAGGTGCATGATGCATATCCATCAATGAGCTAATGGACAAGTGAACCCTTGTTATCTGCTTAGCAGTATACTCAGAGGGAAAATTATTTAGAAAACAATACAATTCCAGCCAGGAGTGGTGGTGCACGCCTTTAATCCCAGCACTCGGGAGGCAGAGGTAGGAGGATTGCCATGAATTTGAGGCCACCCTGAGACTACATAGTGAATTCCAGGTCAGCCTGGGCGAGAGTGAGACCCTACCTCAAAAAACCAAAAAAAAAAAAAATACAATTCCAAACTGGATGCCTCTGAATACAGACTTTATTGACAACTAATTTGGGCTTCTATTCTTAATAAACAATTGGTAGTTTAGATAAGGAAGAGGAACCTAGCCACCTCAAAAAAAGTCAAAATGGGGTTGGAGCCGGGCTCTAAAGGACTGGTAGGTGTTCAGTAATAAAGGAGTAATAAAGCCATCTCAGAGGATCTCCCAGAGGCCTTCATTTGTCTCTCTGCCACTCAATCTGAAGTGTGATGGGTTGGAAGAGCCTGTGGAACATGTCTGGTTTGTTTGGGGAAATTAGAACTTGGAACATGACCTTGAAATCTGGAATTAGAAACCCTGCACATGTTGCTAGTATTTGCCCTGGACACCATCTGAGAGACCACAGTTTCCTTAGTTAGACCTGAGTCTGATATCTTATAGCTTTGGTGCTTTGAGATAGATAATATTCACGGTGAAAACCCACAATTCTGATCTCAAATGTCAGCTGAAAAGTCCATATTGCAAGAATGGGCACATCCACAATGTTCCCTGGAGTAAGCCTGCCCAGTGTTAACCAAACCAAAGGCAGCAGAATTCAGCTGATGGAGACCAGAAAGCAGCTGATATAACATCCCCAAGACAGTTCCAGTGTGTTCCTATGGCCCAGCATGATTTATTTTATTTTATTTACTTGTTTATTTAGCATGTATGTGTCAGGGAGTATGCATGTGCCAAGGTGTGCATATGGAGGTCAGAGGGCCACCTCAAGGTGTCTGTGCTCACTTTCTGAGATAGGGCCTCTTGCTGCCACAGCCATGAACTTTGGATTGTATCTGGCTTTATGTGAGGGCTAGGGAATTGAACTCAGGTCAGCAGGCAAACAGCACCTTTAACCACCAAGCAATCTTCCCAACCCTCAGCATAATTATAAATAGTACCCTGTGTACTTCCACATCACCCCAGTTCAGATGACAATTATGTAGCAAATCAACTAATTTCCCAAATGAAAAATTGTTCAAAGAACCCATTTCTTGAATGACCCATTCCCCAAATGACCAGTTTGTTTCATGTCAATATACCCTTGAACTTGCCAGTTTACTCAGTGTTCATCTTGCTTTTATAAACAGTCTCTCATCCAGCTCTCTAACCTGAGCCAGAAAGATAAGCCTCTCGAATTTTTCCTCTGTTAGTGCCTCAATTTCCCCCTCTCTGCCTCCCACTCTATCCCTCTTCCTCTAGCAGTAACAGCAGGAAGCTAGGGCAGAGAAAAATTGAACAAGTTCTTATGAATATATTCTCCTCATGAATATATTGTCTTATGAATATATTCAATGAAAATATTCTTTTTATGAATATATTCTTTATAAATAGTGCTTCTTGCTTCACATTCCTAAATGTGAAGAGTTCATATGAATGTATTATCCTTATGAATAATAATCACTTAATGAAAAATATATTTCTAACAATTCTTCCTATTCAAGCACATGCTTTTATGAATATATTTTAACCATGGTCTTCAGGGCTTCTCTCTCTGCCTTTCAACTTCTACTTTCTGTTCCTCAGGCTCTTGAATCTCACTGGGGGAAAAAATCTGTCAAAAAGTCTTCAAAATAATATTAAGAAAACAAAAATAAAGCCAAAGGCCGGGCGTGGTGGTGCACGCCTTTAATCCCAGCACTCGGGAGGCAGAGGTAGGAGGATTGCCATGAGTTCGAGGCCACCCTGAGACTACATAGTGAATTCCAGGTCAGCCTGGACTAGAGTGAGACCCTACCTCGAAAAACCAAAAAAAAAAAAAAAAAGCCAAAACTCATATTGATATTGATGACATAAATAATCTTGGTGAATCAGTCCTTCAGTGGATTGGGCCATGTAATAATTCAGTTTTCAACAAATGGGTTTTTAATTCATTGATTTTCAGTGGCCTGACCTATTGCCTTAACCAGTCCATCTAAAATAGGACAACCCACCAAAACTCTCTACCAGTGGATTGATTTCTTCATGGTTTTATCTAAGCCAAAACTACCTGCACCTGCTCATTATTGTCCACTGTCCCCACTTAAATGATCCACAAGAGGTCCTGGGCTGCTTCAGCTCCATTCACCCATGATTACACAGCCTCATCACTAACTCTGGCACATTAGTAGATAGTTAATAAATATTTGTTGAATAAGTCAGGAATGGATAAAAGAATGGCCCTCTAGGTTCATGACATCACTCCCCCCACCCTTTCTATTGAAAAATAAACCGAAGATATTAAGCAAAAAAAAAAGGATATAAAAGGAAGGAGGAATGATTGAAGAGATAAGCAACTCTTAACCAATTTTTAATTAGAATGAACCTGTTTGACCATCTCAAATCAGATTGCACTGAAAAAAAATGTACCCCAGCTGTTACAACACTGCCTATTGAATACAGCACGACTTGAGAGCAAATGGCGCTGAGTCGGGACTTAACAGAGACCTTAATGGCACTTCTGCCAGTCCTTGGGCCATCATTTGCATAGGAAGCAGATTTGGCAGGGCTGCCAATGGTGATCGCCTGCTACCCACTTGGACATGACTTCATTTTCATGTCTCCATCTTCCTTCCCTGCCATATGCCGTCAAAACCTTCTGGGAGAGACTCTGCCACAAGACATAAAATAAAAACAAGTTCTGATCATTGAAACACTCTTTTAATTATTATGATTTTACTGGCATGCCTTCTCATTAGAAATTCATTTTTAATCAGTCTAACACATTTGAATGAAGGTGACGTGGCTTCTCTTTCACTCATTTAATATCACAAGTCAAAAGTTTATAGCAAAAAATAAAGTTTATAGCAGTTGCATCAGAGCAATTATACAAAGGGAGGTCACTTTAATGATACACGTGATTTTACTGTGGATTCTCGCTGCTTAGGAATTAGGGCTATAGGCCTTGTCTCCTCTCTAGAGACACATAATCATCAGAAGGAGAGAGAAGAAACATTTCACAATGAAAGCATAGCCTCTTCCCCCATCTGGAAACAAAACACCCCATACTCATGAACACAAAAGCATTTATTCACACTCACATGATTTACCTGGGGTCCTGGAAAAGCAGGAACAAGGTCTTCATTTATTTCTAATCTCTGAGGTCAAGCCAGCAATGCATTTCCTCAGGAAAGGCCAGGAGACACAAGGGCTGGAGAATGATACTGTTCACTGTACTTTCTGAGACAGGAGCTCAAGTGACACAGCGGGAACTCTGGACAGTCACGCTCTCTTCCTGTCCTCTGCAGTCCCTCAGAGTTTTCCAACCCAAAGTTCCCAGCATTTTGCAACTTTCAAATACCCAGTACTCCAGGCCAAGCTCTTAATTCAGCCTCTCTCCTCCTTTGTTTCTTGAAGTCTTAGTTAATTGACCACTGGGGGAGGAGAGATAGATGATGATAGATAGATAGAGAGATGATAGATAGATGATTGATAGATAGATAGACAGACAGACAGATGATTGATAGATAGATAGATGATAGATAGATAGATAGATAGATAGATAGATAGATAGATAGATAGATTGATAGATTGATAGATGAGACAGACAGACAAACAGACAGATGATAGATGATAGACAGATAAATAGATAAGATAGATAGATAGATGATAGAGAGACAGACAGACAGATGATAGATAGACAGACAGACAGAGAGACAGACAGACAGACAGACAGACAGATAGATAGATGATATTATAAACAAAACAAATATATGCTCAGGTGGATGCTGAGGCTGCACACATGACTAAGAAATCATGGGATTTTTTTGTTTTAGTTTGGTTTAGTATTATGAAACAAGGCTTTTCTATACTTTCCAGGATGGCCTTGAACTCACTATGTAGCCCAAGCTGAACTTGAACTCAGAAATCCTGCCTCAGCCTACTGAGTGCTAGGATTGTAGGCATGAGCCACCACACCCAATAAAATACCGTTTTGTATGTGTTCAAAAATCTAGTAGAAGTTGAAAATTTATATTTTTTAAAAAAGAATAGAATACATTAGCATGTATTACTCATAATACATTTTTGTTTAAGTTATAAAAATATGAGGTATATGTGTATAGAATCAAATATAAGGATATTATTAGCTTTCACTCATATAATGCTTAATATTTGCCAGAGAGTGCAAAGTGCATTCATACGCATTAACTCATTTAGTCTTCAAGATAATCCCATGAGAACATTCCAGAAGGGGGAAAAGAATGTAAGAGCCAGAGGATGGGGAGAAGTATTTTGAAATCCTGTCTTCTGCATATGAAGTGGTCATTGCATTCATGACCTCACGGCAGCTAAGACCTGCACAATACCATCAACATTCTGTCATGTGTGGTGGAGGAAGGCAAGAAACAAGAACATCAAATTAGAAAGGGGAACAGTTGAAAAGAAGGGGTTCAGTGGGAGAGGGATGAGGGGAAGAAGGCAGGAGACAAAGATTATAATCAAAATACATTGTGTACTTATATGAAAATTAGCACTAAATATATTGTCTTATGAGATTGGATAGAGAACAGACGTGATCAACCCAAGATCATTCAGCTGGCAATTATCAGAGATAGAATTCAGACCCAAGCAATGAAGACAACACCCTATGCTCTAAATCACTTTACGAGCCTGCACCTCGTAAATACATTTCTTGCTGTGGGGTTTAGAATTTTTTGAAATGTTTGATAAATATAATGTTAAGGGGAACACACACATCCTGTGTGTGTGTGTGTGTGTGTGTGTGTGTGTGTGTGTGTGTGTGCGCGCGCGCTGTATCACAAATTAGTCCAATTTCAAATATTCTGTGCAGTGGTCCCTACACCATCAGGCAACATTGAGGTAACTTCTTTGCCAGAAGCCATGTTCCCTGAGTCAAATGTTATATTATCATCAGTGGCCTTACCCCGTGCCTCAACCATAAACCAAAGATTAGCTGTTCCTTATGGGGATAGCTCTTCTTAATGTGGAAATCTCACATTTCCAGGGTTAATGAAAACATAGTTGCTTTTAAAACTATGAGAACATTAGCAATGAAGCCTAAACCTTTTAAGAGACTGGTCTTTGGAAGGAATAGTTTAGAATGGGTAGGTTAGTTGTAGAATTAAGTCACAAAATAACCATTGCAAAACTCTATTCCTTTATCATGGTGAAGAAAAACTTGTGCCAGATACAAGGAGACCACAAAATCCAATGAGAATGTCTTTAAACCACTGGCCCTAACATCTGACATGAAGCTTTATGATTTCCAGAGGACGTTGAATGTCATGGCTTTTAAGTCACAACAATCACTCTCTGGGAAGGTAGAGATGTCGGCTGCAGAGGGGAGCGCCAAGTGAGCCTGACCTCTGATTGACTTCCTGTCTTGCTTTCTGTCCATGCTGCTCTCTCCTCCAAAGCAGTATAAGTAATCAGTAATCATGTGGATCAGGGCACGGAGTATTCCCATTTCCTAGCTCCAAAACATGGGCTCCAGTGAAGCAACTCCATCTCACCTGTGGATGCGCCCCATCCTGGTGTGCACCAGACCCTTGCCACTGTGTATCCTCACCATCCACTGCTCATCTCTCCCTCCTCTGCTCATCCCTCCATCCTCTCCTCATCTCTCCATCCACTGCACATCCTCTCCTTCCCACTGTGCAGGTCTTAGTTGAGATGAATGATGGATTATTTTTCAGTCAGTTTTCAAGCAGTTCAAACCAATCAACTGCCACAGGTAAGTCAACAGACATTCTGAAAGGATCGGTTCGCTTGTTGCTTTGGGGCCTATAATGGGGCAGCACATCACAGTGGAGATATGGAAGAAACTATCACTTCACAGTACCCAGGTAACAAAGTTAGAGATAGGAAGGGAGAATCCCAAATATCCCCCTTCAGTGTGTAACCCCTACTGAACTAATTTTCTCCAGCTCAGCCCCTCCTCTAAAAGTTCCCCCATGTCCCAGTAGCCCAAAGGCTGGGAGCTGAGCCTTTAACACAAGGCTTTTCCGGACATTTCATATCCCAATGACAACAACAATGAAACCCCAAACCAGACCTGTCCTCAAGATCACACCCTTGACAGCAAATCATCCTACCAAAGCTCAATCTCTGGACCTAGATTGGGGGTGCCAGCTACAGAACCAGCAGGAAAGGTGGGATAAGGGTGAGTGAGTTTTCCATCGTCCTCCCTAATCAGGATTTCTGAATGTCTGCAGACAGATCTGTGGCAATGGATTGGTTTGAACTGCTTGATTTTGTACCCATTAAGATAGACAGGTTGAAATATGGATTAACTTTCACCATCTGCCCTGAGGAAAACTTAATCAATACAGTGAGTTTGTTAAGAAGCTTCCTTGAGGCTTCTCAAAAAAAAAAAAAAAACTGAGGGAGCTGGGGCACAGCTCCGCTGCAGGAAGCAGCACTGGGCCCCAATCTGTGTGTATGCTCACCGTGTCCACTGGCTACTAAGCCCCATTCCGACTCCTGTGTCCCAGCCTGACCTGATCTGGCCCATCAGACTCTGTACAGTGTCCAGGATCCTGATGGAAATTATATGACACCAACCTTTGGGGTGTCACCTGCTTAAAAGATCTTCAAATATTACAGAAGAAAAAACACTAAAACATATGAGAAAGTGATAATGTTTTAGGGGCATGGGGGAGAGGGGTAAAGCAACTAACTGCTTTCCTGATCTTCAACTTGGCTGAATGTTAAGATGTCCATAGACATGAACAGTCAGGTGTCTGACAGCAATGGACAGGATTGTGGCCTAATCTGGGGGGAAGAGGAGGAGGAGGAAGAGGAGGAAGAGTAGTCTGGGGATATAAACATTACAGTGAGTGTATCCATGATCAGCTGGGGACTGATGCTTTTTCTCCTGTTTGACCTCCAAGGAACCTGAGATGCCCTCCGTGAGCAAGTGACCAGCTTAACCTCTGTCCGAAAGGTATCATATCTCCTTGAGTTACAAAACTCATATTAGTTAATTTCCACTGGCAGGTCTCAGAGATATTGGTCAGATAGAAGTCTGTTCTGCTCAGCTGCTTGGGCTCATTGAGGTTTGAGTTCAGCCCAGTCCATGGAAGCATGTTTCCACAGCCCATCCCCCTCACCACTGGCCAGTGTGCGTGCAATTTCTGTGGAAGGAAAACCTCTGACCTGGCAACACCAATTTTGCCAAAGCCATTGGGAGCATCACTACTCAGTATTTGTCCAGGATACTATGGGTGTGGGAATCTCTTGTTGGCACAGGACTGTGCACACTGTATGCCAGAGAACTCTGCACTTCCATTGCTTCCCCGTGAAGAATTGAGAGACAAATTCAGAAGCGACCTCTTTAGGGACTATGTGGAGAGTCTTAAGCACCTCCAGCTGTGCTCTGTGCAGACTGTCTCAGGGTTGTTTGGGGGAGGAGCTGAGAGCTCCATGATTGGTGCAATGATGTCTTCTGTTTCAAGGGTCATCAGATGTACCAGGTCCCCTTGGACTGCACCATAATCCAGAAATGGCTCATGAAATGTGCAGAGGACCCTGAGACGACCCACTGAAGCGGTGCTCACACCAAAGATGGTCCCAAGTGTAACAGCTGCCTTGAGGAGAGTGGACGCTGCAGTCACCCACAGAGCTCCAAATGACTTCTGTTGGGTGTGTCCAGGAGGTTGGAAAACCATGGTGGTGAGTCCTGTGAGAATCATCAGTCCAAGTAGAACCCTGACATGGTCAATCAGAGCCAGCAAGCCCAGGCCAGGGACGCCCATAGGAAGTCCTGGTTCTGCTGTCAGAGGTGGGAAAACCACAACAAAAACTAAAGGCACGGATACCAGTGGATTCATGAGAAGATTCCAGTGAGAGTTGTGAACAGTCTGAGGACTTGGTTTGACAGGCAGTTATCTACAGAATGCAGCAAAGCTGATGCCAACTGCCAATGCACCTGCAACACACCTACCCATACCCATAGGACCTGGAGTCGGCCCCAGGAAGACACTGGCAAGGCACGTCAAGCCCTCTACTCTGTCCTCTAGTTTAGAGGTTTCCCCGTGTTTACCAGCACTTTTCAAGAGAACAAGGTCAGGATCCTGATCCTGAGAGCAAAATGACACAAACTGTCTAATTGTAGTAAAAAGATTACTATATGACCCAATTTTACATACGCACCTAGATATTTACACACAAAAAAACTCAATATTTCCTGCCTGGTACTGAAAACTTAATCAAAAGCCTATAGCTATGGAGGTCTTGGCCTGGGTAAATACGCACCAAACTTCCCTCGAAATACTCATGGTTAGGCCAATATATTAATGCTACTGTTGTTAGAGAAGCTTTTGTTTTCAGACACTGGTGACTACTGGGGTGACTCAAAGCTCACCAAAATCCTGGGACGTGACAGTGTGTCCAGCACTACTCATGAGACATCTTTATCCATTTCAAAGCTTAGGGACCATTGCCCAAGAGATGGAGGAAAAACTGTAAGGGGAGGAACACTGTGCAATGATACTGTCTTCCAGACACCAAGTGGCTGTGAAATTCGTGACCTCACAGTAGCCTAAATAAGACCTCCATGATAGAAGGAGAAAAAAATGATGATATCATGAGAGAAGAGAGACTAGCTGGAAAGAAGGGATTCAGTGGAGGGAGACTCAGGAGGGGGGAAAGAGAGCGTGGTGGGAGACAAATGTAATCATGGGATGTTGTCTATATGTACAGATATTGTCAATGAAAAGTTTTAAAAAATAAAAATTCAAGAAAAAAATCCAACAGATCACAGAGATCCCTGCACATCTCTGTTTATTGTAGCGTTGTTCACAATAGTTGTCCAACAACTGAGAAATGCATAAGAAAATGTGGAATATGTACCCGATGGAGTTTTTGTCCTGAAGAAGAATGAAGTTGTCCTGTTGTCGATTCTGGATACAAGTAAAGACAATTGTAGGAAGCAAACTGAGCCCATCTCAGAACGCCAAATATCACATATTTTCCCTCATTTGTGGTTCCTACATTTTAGATAGTTGCATAAAATCATGTATGCATATATTAAATGAAAGAGTAACTGAAGGTTGAGTAAAGAGAGGACCAGTAGGAGGAGGAGATGAGAAAAGGGAATTTGGGGAATGGGTGAGAAATATGCTCAGTATAATACTAAGATAATTAAATATACAACATAATATCATAGAGTTTTAAGAAAATAAAATGAAAGTTAGAGGTCATCCTTGGCTACATAGTTTGAGGCCAACCTGGGGTATATGATATTCTGTCTCCTAAATTAAATTTAAAAATACGATGTTGCCTATATATATATTTTAATTTGTACTATTAATAAGGTTAAATTTGCAATCTCCTCACCAAATCTGTACTCATAATCAGGAGCTTATTATCAGAGTGAGATGAAGGTATCAATTTTTGAGTTCCATTTTCCATCCTGTTTAACAGATTGCTCCCCTGAGTTTTCTCTTTTTCTCTTTTTCTTTTTTTCTTACTTTTTATTTCTTTCTCTTCAATTTTTTTTTGAAGTAAGGTCTCACTCTAGCTCAGGCTGACCTGTAATTCACTCTGTAGTCCCAGCCTGGCCTTGAACTCACAGAATACTGCTACTTCTGCCTCCTGAGTGCTGGGATCAAAGGTGTGCATCACCACTCCTGGATCTTGCCCTAAGTTTTCTTTTTCCTTCATGCAAAAAGGTAAGAATCCTTATCAAAATATTTAACTGCAAGAGTTTCTGTACTTATTCCTCTGAAAAGTAAACTTTATGTTTGCACTGTCATCAAGGTGAGAATATTTCAAATAATTATAAGTATAATTATGTATGGTAAGAAAAAATTTAAATGGAAATACAAAGAACCCTAAAATCCAAAGCAATACTAAGTAGAAATAATAAAGCTAGAAAGCTTCATAATACCTGATCTCAAACTATACTACAGAGCCATAGTAACAAACAGCATGGTACTGGCACAAAAGCAGACACTCTTACAGGATATTGTGGAAGACCAAGAAGGAAACCCATGCAGCTATAACTGCAAAATTTTCAATGAAAGTGTTAAAAGAATACATTGGAGAAAAGGCACCTCCTTCAACAAATGTTGCTGGGAAAACTAGATATCTTCATGTAGAAGAATGAAACTAGATCCATTATTTATCGCCTTGTACAAAATTCACTCTACATATATCAAGGACTTTAATGTAAGACCCAAAGCACTAAAAGTGCTAGGGGGAAGCACTTCAAGATATAGATGTAGGGGCTAAGGAGATATTTCAGCCTATACATAGACTGCTCCCCATGAAAGTATGAGGACCTGAGTTTCATGGCCAGAACCTGTGTTCTTTAAAAAGCTGGGCACAGTGGCGTGGGCTTGTGATTCCAGCAGTGAGGAGGCAGAGACAGGTGGATCTCTGGGGCTCCCTGGCTAGCCAGACTAGATTACTCAGCCAACTCCACCTTAATGAAAGACCCTGTCTCAAAATAAGTGGACAGCACCTGAAGTTGCCCCAAGGGAAGCCAAGTCTAAAGGCTTGGAAGTCCTCCCTGAGAAAGCGAGGTACCCCATCTCCCTTGCCTGCCTCCTTTTTCTACCAGCAAGGAAACTACCATTCTGGGCCTCGTTGTCTGCTTCCCACCAAATCACCACGGTTACTTTCTCATTACTGGGACAAAACACCCAACCAGAAGCAGCTTATGGAAGGAAGGGGTTCATTTCCAGCTGACAGTTTTGAGGGGCAGTTTCATGCTGGTGGTGAAAGCGTGAAGTAGCAGGAGGCTGGGCATCACATCTCCACTTCGGCAGGAAAAAAGCAGAAAGGGCAAGTTGTGTGGGGGGTACAAACAGGGCTTCATTGTAAAACCCCAAGACCTACCCTAGTGACACATTTCCTCCAGCCCAAGGGCTCCACAACCTTCCTGAACACCAGCAGCAGCAGCTGGGGATTAAACATTTGAACACATGAGACTATGGAGGGCGTTTGCATTTAAACCACTACACAGAGCAGGAAGGACTGTCTGGTTCTGGTCCTTTCTTTGGAAAAAGACTCATTTGAAAGATTTCAAAGAGATAGCTCAGCAGTTAAGGCACTTGCTTGCAAAGCCTAATAACCTGGGTTTGATTCCCCAGTGCCCACTTAAAGCCAGATGCACAAAGTGGTGGATGTACAGCTGTTGGAGTTCATTTACAGCTGTTGAAGGCCCTGACATGCCCATTCTCTCTGTCTCTCTTCTATCTTTCTCTCTGTTTGTAAATTAAATAATCAATTAATTAAAAGATTTGGGTACATACTGCCAAGTTGTCCCCGGTGTGGACATGAACCTCAAAGGACCCTGATCTAGCTTTCGGGACCCCAGAGCCCAGAGGATGACCCAGTCTGGCCATGCAAATGACCCATTCCCTTGGCCCAACAACTGAGTCACGAGTGAACCCTTAACCCAAACCAGACCAGCTAAAATCTCCCAGGGTTTGGGCTGGACGTATCATAAACAGATGAATCTATAAAGACAGAAAGTGGAACAGTGTTTGCCTAAGGCTGAGGTGTTGGGGAAAAACAAGGAGTAATGCTAATTGGTAGGAGGTTTCCTTTTGGGGGTGATGAAAATATTTTAAAGTTGATTGTGGTGATGGTTGTGCAATTCTATGAATACATTAAAACCACTTAATTATATGCCTTAAGTAGGTGAATTGGATGTTATGCAAATTATATCTCAATTAAGCTGGGCTTTTTTTTAATGCCTGTTGTCTCTCTGTGACAGCAAGAGGGAAGGGTAATAATATAAACCTGGATCTGCCCACAGCTATCCTCACCTTGGAAAGAGCCTGCCTGAGAATGAAGCCAGCAGACAAGAGCCTTGGGGAGAAAGAACTCAAGCCCAGGTTCAATTTTGCATAAAGCCACTTGCATAATCCTGCCCCTTACAAACCCTCTTTTGTTTGACTGAGTTTAAGCTCAGTTCTGCAATAGAGTTTTTCAGAAACCTGTTCAAATTTGTCCGTCCCCCCCCCCCACCAGCTGGGAATGAGAATATAATCTCCCAGAACCCTCATTGCTAGGAGAATTACCTTTAATAATAACTGTTCAGAGATTGGTCAAAACTTGCAGGTTTTAGATTTTTATAACATTAACCCTTTTCCCTTCTGTAAATTGTCCGCTTTAATATGAGCTATTTTATATGAACTAGTGTTGATAAATCTCCATCTATGAATATGTCTCCCAGCGAATCACTTGCTCTTTTCCTTCCTGATGATTCTGATAGGTGGAAATCCTGTCAAGTATTTCTTTGTAATGCTGGTATTTTTGTTATTATTATCTTTATGTGTATATGATCTGATGTATGTGTGTGTTCATATGTGTGGGTGAAAGCATGGACGTGCATGTGGAGGTCAGAGAACAACCCAGAGTCTTGGCCCTCACCTCTGCCTCAGTCTCTTATTGTCCGCTGCTCTGAAGGCCAGGCTGGCTCACCTGAGAGTTTCCAGGATTCTCTGTCTACTTCCCATCTTGCTGCAGGAGGGCTGGGATTACAGAAGCTTGCTCCTGCTTCTGGCTTGACATAGGCTTTGGAGATCCAAACTGAGGTAGTTACACTCACACAACAAGTGCTTTAACCACGGAGTCAGCTCCCAGCCCTTAATTGTTATTAGAAAGTCTTCCCATTCTGAGATTAGACAAATATTCCATATGTTTTGTAGTCTCATTCTGGTCACTGAATCTTAATCTAGCTGGTGCTTTTTTTACTATAATAAGAGTTTAATATGTATTTTGGCCCAAAATAGGTTACTGATTGTGACAGTATTCATTATTCTTTTCCCAGTTTATTTATAGTCACTATTTATATTAGATATGGTGCCATACGCCTTTAATCCCAGCACTAAGGAGGCAGAGGTAGGAGGGTCTCTGTGACTTTGAGGGCAGCCTGAGACTACAGACTACAGAGTGAGTTCCAGATCAGTCTGGGCTAGAGTGAGACCCTACTCAAAATAATAATCATCATAAAGAAACAAACATATAGAGCCTCCTTGACTATGGCTGCTGAACTCCAGTCTTGCACAATCATTGCTACATTACCTTCTCTTGTGACCTTTAGTCTTGATTGTCAATGTCACAGAATCTAGGAACAAACTTCTGCATGCGTCTGTGAGGACATTTCCAGAGAAACTTCACTCACGTGGGAAGACTCTCCATGAATGTTGGCAGCACCATTGTACAAACTAGGGTCCTTAATTAAATAAGAAAAAGAGAAAATGAGTGAAGCACCAGCATTCATGTCTCTGTGCTTCCCGTTCCCTGGAGGTGTGAGAGGTGAGAAGTCCCTGCTGCACAGCCCTGGCCCTAGGGAACCACCTGCTGCCTTCCCCTCCGTGATGGACTGAACTCCTCAAACTGAAAGAAGCCAGAGATAAACATTTCTCCATAAAGTTGCTTTTGCAAAATGTTTGGTCACAGCAATACGTTACGAATGCAACTCTGTGAAATAAACAGTTCTGTTTATTATAGTAAAATAAAAATAAGGCCATAAAATTTATCACTTACCTACTCTAATATATACAGTTCAGTAACATTAAGTACACTGACATCATTTCACAACCATCCATCTCTAGCCTGGCTTCATTTTTCCAAATTAACAGTCTTCATCCATTAAGCAGAAATACTCTATTCTCCGACAGATGCTGGAAACCACCATTTTCCCCTCTGTCTCTATGACTTTTACCATCGGAGGAGGCACGTCGTGTAAATTTGTGTGAGTTCATCCATGCTGTGCTATGTGTCAAAGGTTCTTTCTTTTTTGTTTTGTTTTGTGTTTTGTGATAGTGAGGGTTAAACCTAGGGCCTCGGGTATGCTAAGTTGTATCACCAGTTCTTTATATAAATTCTTTTTTATTTTAGTTTTTTTCTTTTTTTATTTTTTAAGTAGAAACAATGTATGGAGACATCACCATCATGACCCTCCTTACTGCCCCCACACCACTGAACCAGAGTAGCTGTAAATGGCCCAGGCTGGCTTTAAACTCACTCTGAAGCCAGGGCAGGGCTTGAACTTGTGATCCACCAGCTTGAGTCTCTAGAGTAGCTGGGATTTGGGGTAAGCTTCACCACGCCTGGCTTTAATGCTGAATAATATTGTTTAATGATGAATAATATTATAATTATAATATTATAATAATAATGCTGATTCATTATTGGCAGGCATTTGAGTAATTTCCACTTTTTAACTATTATTGATATTGTTGCTAAGAACATGGGTAAACAAATATCTCTTCAAGTCTCCGATTGCAATTAACATATATACCCAGGAGTAGAATTGCGGGATCAAAAAGTCAGTCTCTACTTAATATTTTAAAAAGAGAGAAAGAATATGTTGGGTAAAGAAAATTCCTGTTTGAGCGCTGTACTCTTTTTAGTCAGTCTGACCCCCAATTTCCCACTAAAAAAATGAGAATGATGATATTTACTTTATATTATAAATTTAGAATAAATAAAACATAATAGCTCTGTTTTTGGAGGCATTGCCAGGCTATTTTGCGCAACAGCTGCACCATTTGACATTTTTCCTGACAGTGAACAACAGCTCCAATTTTCCACCTCCTCACCAACACTTGTTTCCAGAGTTTTTTTTTAATATAATATCCATACTAATGAGTGTGAGGTGGTATAATACCTTGCAATAAAAGTGTTCTGCCATTATGATTCTTGGTCACAGTTTTGATGGAGGGGGGTGGCCATTCTTCATTTTTATTCTCCCAAAACAATTTGGTTATTTTTAAGTGCCCAAAATAACTTATCTAAACAATAATTAAAGTTCTGCTACTTATTTTGAAAAGAATTAACATAATTCATATCGTTAAGATATTCACCAAAGAACAGGCAGTATCTTACCATTTTGTCTAGCAAAACTTTGTGATTTTCTCATATTTGGACAGAATCCTTTCTTGCTGAGGTTATCCCCAGGTCTTTCACATTTTTGTACAATTGTGAATGGAATAATCAGCCTCATTCTAGAAAGTACTTTTGGAAGAAGTCTATGTCATAGACAACAAGAACACTCATATTGAAACACCTGCTATTTTCAGATCAGTGATGAAGGTCAACAGTGCCTAGCTTCCATCCACATGGAGATTTATTGCAAGAGAAAACACGAGTTGAAACTTCATTGGATTGCCTCTTTTTAAAGCCCAGAGCATTTAAATCACTCCCAAGGAGGTAGGCAAAATTGTGGGTAATTTAATGTTTAATCAATGTTTGTTATAGCTATCGTTAATTTTGGGTCAAAATTCATGATGCATGAGTTTTTCTATTTCCTACATATACCTTAGATTGGCCTCCCTTTGTGGGCTTATATCCAATTTGTTACTCTATTAATTTACCATCTAAATTATGACTGAAGTCTAACCTGCATTTCTCTTTTATAATATATTGATATTTCTGTGATTTATTTACAGTCAACTCTTTAGTCAGGAAAAAAAAAACAACCTTTAATTTTACTATAACTCCTGGGAGGAGAGAGGAGTCACCTTCCAACAATTTAAGACATTCAGCGTTAGCATCCAGTTTTTGCTCGTTGCGTGGGAAAACTTCTATTAATAAATTTTTTTTCATTGTCAGGTAAAATAAATGTCAGCTCTCTTATAGTTAATTGTGAAAAGCAGATATAATAACACACCCCCAAAATATATAGTTTATGACTATGAATACCCCTAGCACAAGGAAATGTAGGCTCATTTCTCTGACCCCTTCTGAAAGTAAACTACGAAAGACTAAAGAAAAGGGAGGAACTGGCTAACCAGTTTTCCTCCCTGATATTTTTCCTGCTGAAAAAGGAAGAATTTTGTCAGTAAAAGCAAACAGTGTACAAAACTGGGTATGGTAGCAATCGGCAAATGTTATCAGGAGGCAGAAGCAGGAGAATCCTGCTCCACTACAAAGCAAGTTGGAGGCCAGCTGGAATACTTGTGGCCCTGTCTCAAGGAAAAAAGAAGAGGAAGAAGGAGGAAGAGGAAGGAGAAAGGAGGACAAAGAAGGAGAAAGAGGAGGAAGAAGGAAAAGGAGGAGGAAGGAGGAGAAGATGAAAGAGAAGAAAAATAACAAGGAAGGAGACAGAGGGTTGGTGATGGAGGAGGAAAGAGAGAAAGAGGGGAAGGGAGAAGGAGAAGGAATGAGAGGGAGAAGACAAGGGAGGGAGAAGGGAGGGAAGAGAGGAAGGAAATAGAAGGAAGGAAGGAAAGAAAGAAAGAAAGAAAGAAAGAAAGAAAGAAAGAAAGAAAGAAAGAAAGAAAGAAAGAAAGAAAGAAAGAAAGAAAGAAAGAAAGAAAGAAAGAAAGAAAGAAAGAAAGAAAGAAAGAAAGAGAATAATAAGCAGCCCATGGCATTTGGAGGCAGGTGAGGTTTCCCTCCCACCATACTCACCTCATTCTCAGCTCAGTACCACCACTTAAGGGGCCTTGGAAATCACCTGGGTGTGGCTCCTGCATTCTTTTCCCTAATGAGCGTCTCCTGTTGCTATACACATCACAACTGAAGCGTATGGTGATAGACCATGAATTTTAGAAAAAAATACATAGTTTATAATACAGCCTTTAATCAAATAAATCTATTATTGGACAAAATAAAAATCAGCAAAAAACATCTCTTAAGAAAGTTGGGTGTGCCCAATAGAATCTTGCCAAATTAGCAATGTGTGTCTCATTTAACCTATACTGCTCTCACTCTCTGACGGAGATTCTGTTTGTATTTTTCAGAAGACAGTGAGAGAGCTGTGACCAATCCAACTCCACCAACAAGCCAAGGGATGATGGCTGGCATCCCAGCAAGAGATAAACCACCCCTGGCCTATCGTGTGGGCCCCAAAAGGAGCCTTTTGAGAAAGTGTCATGATAAACAAGAGACCTATCACCACAGCAAGTCAGATAACCCAGGATAGGTCAAAGAGACAGACACCAACAATACCCAACACAACCCAAAGCAGAAGTCAGAGACACTCAAGGTCTCAACAATAAAGCAGACTTAAAACTCACCCACCATGACTCAGGGAACTGAGCGGAAGAGGGGGCAGAAAGATTGTAAGGGCCATGGTGGGAGAGACTATCCAGAGACATTGCCCCCCTCTGCAACAATACACAAAATGGAAAGACTGGCTCCCTGCTGTGTTATTTCTAACCCCCCACCCCAGGGACTGATCCAGTACCCACAAGGAGGGTCCCCACGTGGGGGCAGGGAGGAGTGTAATTGGGATACCATCACAAGATTTGCTCATTCATTGTTTGTAATTATGGATAATAAAGACAAAGAAGAAAAAGACTTACTGGGCTCACGGGCTGGTACTGCAGGCTTATCTCCTGTCAAGGGGTATTCCCATGGAAGAGGGTGAGGGAGGCCAGGGCTCCTTGGCTTGGCACATCCTACATCTCCAGAATAAAACTGTCCAATATAGTAATGAGTAACCACATGGGGTTATGGAGCACTTGAATGGTAGCTAATGTGACTGAGACCGAGAATGTTTAGTTTTATTTTAATTTGCTTACATTTCAGTGGTCTTATGTGTCCAGTGATTACTATATTAGGACATAAACTTCCTATCTGTCCTGGGAAAATTAATGACGCCAATGTCCTAATCCTTGGGACATGGGAGAATGTCATGTGACGTGAAAGAGGAGTTAAGAAGTAGGAAGAATTAAAGTTGTTCATGAGCTGGACCGACGAGAAAGGGAGAGCAATTGGCCTGCCCTGCCTGCTGGGCTCAGTGTAATCTCAGAGGTCCTTAACTGGAACAAGGGAGGCACAAGAATCTGTGTCCAAGTGATATGATGGGAGAGACACAGCCATTTCTGGCTTTGGTGGTGGAGGGGAACGACATGTGCCAAGAAACTAGCTACCTCCTGATGCTTGGAAAAGGCAAGGAGATGAAGTTTCCTCTAGATTCACCAGAAAGAACTCCCATAAGACTTGGGACCTCTAGTCTCCAGACTGATAACATAATTCATCTGTTTTATCATATCACTACTTTGTGGCTATTTATTATAACAGAAATAGAAAACAAGTATGACATTGTTGGAACAACACTATTCTAGAAGCTTCTCTGGATGCCCTGGCAACAGCCACCCAAAGTCATCTGCCCTCTGCACGCACTACATGATCCCATGCTGGCTCATCTTCCTGGAGTCTTCTCCTAGCCCGTCCCCATGGAGAACTCCTGGTCATCTTTGATATTTCACTCAGATGACAACACATTAGGGAACCATTCCATTATATCACAACTCAAGTGAGTAAGTTTTTGGGGGTTGTTGTCTGAAAATCCACGTATGGCTCTTTAATAAAAATTTAACATCCTTTATGGGAGGAACGAGGGACCCACAGCCACAGCCATTCAATCAACACAGGATAAGCCAGTTAGACAGAAACCAACGATCTTCGACACAAAGACCCCTAAACTCACAACCTTAAAGCAGCCTTAATACTCATCCACCATGACTCAGGGAACTGAGCAGAAGAGGGGGCAGAAAGATTGTGAGAGCCGTGGTGGAGGAGACTGTCCAGAGGCATGGCACCCTTCAGTATCAACACACTTGGGCCAGGAGGACCGGGCTGAGTACTAGGCTATCCATGGTCCCCTGCCACAAGGACTGATCCAGACGGCCCACAGAGGAGGATATCCAGCTGATTGGGGATGGGGAGGGGGGCATTGGGGAATTGGGGATAACAACTCATTGTTTGCCCACTGAATAATGTAACTCATTATGGACAATAAATATATATTTAAGACTTTAAAAAATTTAACATCCTTAATCCAAAAAAATACAAAATCTCCAATGCTCAAATGTGAAGCTTTTTTAAGGGCCATGATCCCACAAATAGAAATACCTGACTTCAAGTGACAAGTCACATCAAATGCAAAGCACGCCGAAAACATTACATGAAAGCTATCTTCATGCAAGATACATAAGGTACAGATGACATAAATGAATTTTGTGTTTAGATATCCCCAAAAGATCTCATGTGCATGAAAACATTTAACATTTTTAAAATATACAAAATCTGAGATTATCTGGTCCCAAACATTTCAGATAGGTGATATTCAACCTGTAGATATGACTTTCAACCAAAATCAAGAGAACAAAACTACCAATGTCTTCATCTTATTAAAATTGAATTAAGCCTAATGCTGAGTATGCACCCAGGTGGGCCTGCAGAGCTTGGGGTCGAAGTTAAAGTGGAATTTCCCTCCGTGGTGATCCATGAAGAGCATCCACTTGATGTCCATCCTCTGGCCCCATGGGCTGGTTGCTGGCTAGGGAGAGGCCACTGTCTCATGGAACCTCTTCCACATGTGGAGTGGGGAACATCTGACCTCAGACAAGTGAACACCTGCTGAGGTCCAAGAACTTCTGACTATCCCGCTCTGCCCAGCCTCTGAAGCAGCTACTCTCCCCAGGGAGCTGCCGCATGCCCCATCTTCTTCTGTGAGTCCAGCACCCACCAACCTCCTCCGGAACCCTGATCCCTCTGAGTTTGCTCTCCCACCCTTCCTTCTCCAGCACTCCCAAGGTAGAATTTGATTTAAAAAAAATAAAACAGGACTGTGGAGATTACACAGTGGTTAAGGCACTTTCTTGCAAAGCAATGCTTGAATGATCTAGGACCAATTACCCCAGTACCCACGTAAAGTACAAAGTGGCACATGCCTCTGAAGTTCATTTGCTGCAGCTGAAGGCCCTGGTGGCCTGTTTTATTTGTCTGTCTC
>PVHP010021594.1:0-29301 GCA_004024765.1 Zapus hudsonius | reverse complement strand
GAAGAAGAAGAAGAAGAAGAAGCAGCAGCAGCAGCAGCAGCTTTGGGCTCATATGGATCCTCCCTAAGCAGACCTTTGAACAAAAGCAGACATCTCCAACTGCAGGGCTGGAGAACATGGTGTCGGCTTGTGATCAAAGTAGCAACTGTTATTCCTTTTCCAAAGTCTCTACCTATTCTGTGCCCAAACTGATGGATACAGTGCTGGGAAAGGCCAAGTGAATGTGCCTGCACCAGAGGAAAAACAGCAAACAGTAAATGCATTTGAACCTTGAATGACCAGCTAATAACCCCAAGCCTCAGGGTTGGGCAGATGCCAGGCAGAACGTGAAGGGGAAAATGGCCAGTGGTCATGGGCTTTGCACATGCCCTTTCGGTGACCACTTAGCTCTGGAGGCTGCTGTCCTGTGGAGAGAGAACCTGGACAGGGGAGCCTGACTGGTCCCCCCACACTGTTCTAGGAGGGAAAGAGAGCTAGGAGATATTCTGTCTTCCTTCCAGGCTGGCAGAAATGTGGGGAGGACGGGTGAGAAACCTACCTCCGCCAGCAACACCACGCTAATGGACATGACTCCCTTCCTCCCGCCTTGGCTTAGAGCAGCCCTGGTGTTCGCTGCCATTCTGAGACTCTCCTGCCTTCACCCATATGTCTTCTTCCTGCCTGTTAACTAGCACGTCCATCTCTCCATCTCCTTCGACGCACCTTCAGTTCAGCAAGAACTCTGAAGGGGCTTCTTGCCCCCACCCCATCAGGCCCTTCTGAAGGAGATGGTTTCCTGAACTACCATCCTGTCACTCTTCCTAGAGTGTCCATGAAAGTCCTCAGACAGGAGGGGAGGAATCGGGCCAAGAGCAGAGTGTTCCTAACCTTGGTCAAGGTCAGGTGTTCTCTCCTACAGACGATGAAGGACCCTGAAAGATCAAGTAAGGATCCCTAATGCAGCCGGGGGGTTCCACTGACCTCAGAGTAAGGCCCTGGTGAGAAAATGACTACAGATTTGGGGATTCCAGATCCTTTTCTGGAAACTAACTTTCACCTACTGCCCCTCCGAGGGATTTAGATGAATCTTCCCCTCCCTGCTCCTCTAGCTGCTGGTGGGCGGGTCAAGGCACAAGCCAGTGGACACAGCCAAGAGTATTTGTTAGAGGGCATTTGAGACAGAGGCCTTGGAGAATGGGAGTTAGAACAAGTGCCTGGCAAACCTGAACCACATGTCAGCCAAAGCTGGAGGGTAGAGGACACAGAGCAAGACAGCCTGGAAGAGAACAGGGCAAATTAAGAAAGAAGCCACCTGGTGTGGTGTTGCACGCCTTCAATCCCAGCACCCAGGAGGCAGAGGTAGAGGATTGCTGTGAGTTCAAGGCCAGCCTGGGACTACAAAGTGACTTCAGGTCAGCCTGGGCCAGAGTGAGACCCCTACCTCGAAAAATTTTTTCAAAAAGCTTTAGAGGCAGTCTCATTTCTGAGGTGACAACCCTGAGACTACACAGTGAATTCCAGGTCAGCCTGGGCTACAGGGAGACCCTACCTCAAAAAAAGAAAAGAAAACAGGAAGAGAGAGAGAGAGAGAAAAGAAAGCAAGAAAGCAAGCAAGAAAGAAAGCAAGAAAGAAAGAAAGAAAGAAAGAAAAAGAAAAGAAAGCAAGAAAGAAAGAAAGAGAGAGAGAAAGAAAGAAAGAAAGAAAGAAAGAAAGAAAAAGAAAGAAAAAAAGAAGAAAGAAAAGAAAGAAAGAAAGAAAGTGCAAATTAGAGACTGGGAAGGAGAAGGAGGATGAGAGATATGGAAGGAGAGACGAGTGAGATGGAAGGAATGAGGAAAGGAAGAGAAACCTTATTTCTTCTTGAAGAGTCTTCTTGAGCACCAACTGCACTTCCCAAAAGGGCTGTCTTCAGACAAACTTGACCCTGACCCTGGGGCGAAACGGGCAGCTTGAGAGGGTTAGGATCTGCTTCTGGACATGCTCTGTAAAGGGAAACAGACAGGCACTGAGGGACAGGCCCAGGTGCAGGGACTAAACATGAGAGCAGGGCTGGAGAGATGGCTCGGCAGTTAAAGGTGCTTGCAAAGCCTGATGTTCTGGGTTCGATTCCCTGTTATCCACTTAAAGCCGGATGCACAAAGTAGCACATCCATCTGGAGTTCTGGAGTTCGTTTGCAGTGGCAGGAGGCCTCGGTGCACCCATCCTTTCATTATCCATTTCTCTCTTTCACTCTGCTAAATAAATAATGAAAGTATTTTCGACCCCCCCCCACAAAAAAAAGGGAAACAGGTTATACGTGGAAGTCTGGCGGGAGGAGCAGTTGTGAGCTGAAACAAGATGACAGGGAGCCGGGATGCAAGAAGGGACATAAGGGAGAAAGGAGTTGGCTGTATCGAGGCAGGTTTCCAGTTCTGGAACTAGTTGATAGGGATTCGTGCAAATGGATCCTGTTGCAGCCAGCTTTCTAGTTGCTGCGCAGAAAGAACCCAAACAAAAGTGGCTTGTGGAGGAATGGGTTTATTTTGCTTACGGACTCGAGGGGAGACTCCATTCTGGCAGGGAAAACGGTGGCATGAGCAGAGGGCTGGACATCACCTCTGCCACAGCACTGCAAACAGCGGCAGGAAGGTGTGCCAAACACTGGCAAGGGGAAGCTGGCTTTATAACCCCATAAGCCCTCCCCAATAACACAGCTCTAGCGAGGTTCTAATTCCCGAATTGCCATCAGCTGAGGATCGATCTATTAGAACACATTCATTTGTTTGTGGGGGACACCTGGATCAAACCATGACAGATCCCATCACCAGAACTGGGGGCCACCATCTGGGGGCTTATCCTTGGTAGTCTCTCAGAAAGAGAACTCTGTTAAGAAAACCACAGGGGCTTGGGAAATGGCTCAGAGGGTACAAGCATTTGGATCCCCAGCACCCTCATAGAAGGCAGGCATGATGGAAGGCTCCTGCAACCCCAGCGCAAGGGAGGTGTGGTCAGGAAGATTCCTCGGGCTTGCGGGATAGCTAGTACAGCCTAGTTAATGAGCTCTTGGCCAGTGAGAGAGGCTGTCTCAAAGAGGAGTATTGTGTGCCTGAGGATGGCCCCCACACACCCATACATATGAACATACATGCATAATACACACACATACAAACCAAAAAGAAGAGAAAACAACACATGTCTCTGTTAAGCAGAATCTGACCCCAATGTTTCAATAAAAAGTCCCCATTGATGGTACACTTCTTATTGATAAGATGGTATTGTTTTGGGGTTTTTTTTTTACCCCTAGAGAGTGAGAAAAGACTCACAGTTCAGTCTTACATTTAGGTTCTTTTTTCATTCAGTGTTGAGTATTGAACCTAGGACCTTATTCATGCTAGGCAAGCCCGCTATATCTCAGCACTGTTTGGGCTTTTTAAAGTTTATTTATTTGCAAGGAGAGAGAGAGAGAGAGAGAGAGAGAGAGAGAGAGAGAGAGAGAGAGAGAGAGAGAGAGAGAGAGAGCGAGCATGCCAGGGCCTGCAGCCACTGCAAATGAACTCCAGATGTATGCACCACTTTGCACATCTGGCTTCAAGTGGGTAATGGGGAAATCAAAGATCAAAGCCCAGGTTGTTAGGCTTTATAGGTAAGTGCCTTAACTGCTGAGCCATCTCTCCAGCCCATATTGCTCAGTTTTAACAGCAAAACATCTTCTGGGACACTAGTGTCCCCTAAAAATAAATTTGAGAAGTATTCCCTTAGCGAAGAAACATTTTAGTGTAAGTAACAGTCAAACCTTGAAAATGAAATTAAGAAGAAGCACATACTTTGAGTCTTCGCACAGAGGAGTTGCTCTTGCTAAGTCATTTCCTGGAAGCATTGGGAGGCTCTAACTCCAAGTCCAAACTGCCTGGAAACACTGTCTCCCATGCAGGTACTCGCCAGGCCTGGCCTTGCTTAACATCCGAGATCAGAAGAGATCAGGCATGTTCAGGGTGGTATGGCCGTGAACAAAGTATGTAGCCCTTGAACCCTTGGTCCTTCCGCCTCTGCTTCCTCAGCAATTTCCTACCAGTGTGTGCACCACAGCTGGCAGTGTGTCCATCTAACAAGCATCTTCCTTTTCACAGTCAATTCTCATTGTATAGAAATTCCATTCAATAAAATTGTTTTGAACACCAAACTAGTAAATGCCAAATCATTGCTCTTAGGAAAGTGTACTAGTTACTTTTTGTGTTCTATGGTAAAATATCCAACACAAACAATTTAAGGAGAAAAGGTTATTTCCACTCATGGTTTCGGAGGGATTTCAGTTTGTCAGGGAGGCACAATGGTGGTACCCATCTCCTGCAGCAGGAGTAAAGGGCGGCAGCTTCTCCCATGGCAGCCAGACCAGGAAGCAGTGAGTGGACTGATAACAGGTCCAGGCTCTAATCTTCAAAGGCCCATCTCTTCATAGGTCCAGCGACCCATCTCTACTGGCCAGGTCCCATTTCTCAAGGGTGTCATAACACCTCCTTCCCAAAAGAGTTCCACCAGCTATGAACCAAGGGTTCAAATCCAGGAGGCTGCTGGGGCCATTTCCTATTCAAACCATAACAGGGTTCGCTTTCTGCAGACCTCTGGTCACTAGAATTCATCAACTAATCGATGCCCAGCCCCGTTTTACACACGATTCTGCTTAATGATGCCCTGTTAAATATGTTATTCACTTATGCGCCGAATCACTACCAGTTTATTTAATGCATGTGTTTCTATAAGATGCTGTTAGCTCAACTGTCATCTAGGAGTCCCACGAGTCTTCCATGTTTCTGGAACTTGTGCTCTTCTGAGCGTTCTGCCCAACTCTGCCAACCCATGGTTTTTCTACAAGAGAAAAAAAAAGGAAGGAAGGAAGGAAAGAAGGAAGGAAGAAAAAGAAAGAAAGAAATGAAGGAAGGAAGGAAGAAAAAGAAAGGAAGGAAGGAAGGAAGGAAGGAAGAAAGGAAGGAAGGAAGGAAGGAAGGAAGAAAGGAAGAAAGCTTGCCTTCAATGCACTGACACCCAGGGAGCATCTACTCACTGTTTAAGCTTGACTCCAGCATTACCAGTTCTTGAAGGTGGGGCTGAAAACCCTCTCAAGCTTCCTCTGCACTAGCATTAAATCCCTCACCACACTGGTGGTGAAATCCATGTGTGTTCCTCTCAAAACATGGATTAAAGGAGATAAGCATAAGTTATTCAAGTGACTTTTTGATAGGTGTAGCCACCCTTCTTAGTCAAAGCATGCATGGCCCCACAGTGAATACAGATAGCCTCACTGGGGAGTGCTCCAGAGGAATGGGCTGGGGGAGGGGATCAAAGAGTGTATCTAAGCCAATGGGAATATGACTAACGCGTGGTATGGTCATACAGTAAAGTTCATAACTAATTTTTAAAAGTGAGAGTTTTTTTCAGAAAAGTAATTCTCGTAGCCATAGTGTAAGCATTGGACCCGGCTCCCAATCAACAGTAAATACTCAGTGTTGGAACAACAGGAGCTGGAGGACTCCTGCTCATAGGAGTCTGCATTGTACTAAAACAAGTGCACGTTACCTGTTTCTCAGCAAACTGACCTGGCAGGGATCACACTTGGTCCCGGAGAGGCTGAGCTCACAGAAAGGGAATGCATTGAAGAACGGGCAGGCCTGGCCTGGAACTCCCTTCTCACAGACACAGATCCAGGTACCTACAGTGGAGGAGCATTCATGCCCGCTCAGAGCATGGACAGTTACTGAGCTAGTGAGGGGTTAGGGAAGGAAGTGTTCCTTCTGGAAGAGGAGAAAGTGCTTGGATACAATCACACTTACATAAAAGAGCAGAGGAATAATTTGCTCATTAACATGATAATAGCTCTGCCAGTTGCATTCCTTGGCAGAACAAGGTCCCATTAGCAGGGGAAAGTTCCAGAGATGCTTCTGCCTTATGGGCGGTGCTTGCCAGTTGGACATTCTCTCTGTCTCTGGGCCTTCCTCCTCTCTGTTACCTGGGGCAGACAGCCTGTTGGCTCACCCAGCTGGATGGAAACACCTTGGCCCATCAAAGCCTGAGTCCCAATTTCTGGCAACAGGAGCCTGGGGTCTGCTTCAGATCCCGCACAAGCCATCTGTGCGTTCCTGAGGTTCACTTTCCTCTGAGGCCTCGGGCTCCCTCCCAGGTGATCCCGTCTGGACAGATGCTTCCTCTGAGGCCCTAGAACCTGGCTGGGGGAAGCACATGGCCTTGATGACTGGTCTCACTTTCAACTTCTCACCACGAGTCTCAGGTGGGCCCTCAGAACTATCTGGAAGTCCCAAGAGTCTCCCAGGCTATTCCTTTCCCTCTTCCAGAGGAGTATTTCTCATTGCCTCTGCCCTCCCTAGCGCTTATCCCTGTTCATTGCTCAGCAATATTCGTTCTTTTTAGGTTAGTTATCTGAAGTGTGCTTCTGGAATTGTGTCTTCTTTGTGTTGCCATTCTTTTCTTTTCTGACTAAATCTCATTGGCACATAAATTCACAGCAAATTTACCCATCATTAAAATATATCCTCAGCCTCACATGTCTTCTTCTGCTACTTCATTCTTTTGCTTGCCTTCTTAGCTCTGCTAGCGTTGGCCAGACCCCATCACCAGCAAGCTTACGTAAGCTTCCTGCCATCTACCCTCAGCACCGAGAGCTGTTTGACTCACTGACATGAGCCAAAGCTTAGCGTGTGAGATCTGGGCGTCCCGAGGGTGTGATGTGTGGGGCTCAACTGGTTGTGTGTGGATCACTCTTTGACAGCAGGTGTCTTGCTCTAGTCATCTGTGCATTCCAGAACAGTGGGATCATAGTAGGGGCACCACCCACGGCTGAAGGAGCAAAGGGCTAAATACCTGACTGAGCTCTAGGCTCCAACCACGGAGCTACAAAGGTGTGGCCCTTCACTGAACTCCAAAGCGCTTTTGCCTTGGCCAGGGGCTTATTCATACTACCAGGTCGCATTTCCCCTACTGCGGTATGATGATTTATCTCCTCAGGTATTGCCCTGGGTTTTCTTCCCTAGAGCTCTCAGGCTCTGGGAGTAGTCTGTGCCCTCTGTAGCATCTGTGGCATTCAGTGAGCATGTACCAGGCACATTTGTCTGTTGTATAAATCATGAAGCCCCTAGTGGGAACTCTTCCATGTGCTGTGGGTCAGTCATAAGAAAAACAGGATTCCTTGTAGGGTCTCGAACCATAAAAGAATAAGGGGACTGGGGAGATAGCTCAGTGGTTAAAGGCACTTGCTTGCAAAGCCTTCTGGCCCAGGTTTGATTCCCAAGTACCCTGTAAAGCTGGATGGTACATACATCTGGAGTTTGTTTGCAGAAGCAAGAGGCCCTGACATGCCCATACTCTCTCTCTCCCTCTTTCTCTTTCTCAAAAAAATATATCAAAAGATTAAAGAAGATTGAAGAAAATGACAAAGGCCTATTTTTACCAGTGCCTCACTCTTTGTACCTGGCCAAAGGCTCGGGAAAGACAACCTTTAGGGGAGTGGAGGCGGAGGGGTGCTGGTGCTGGAAGCCAGCAGTGAAAATCACTGTCCAGTGCTTGGAGATGGATTCTTCTGGGCTTCCTGGCATATATGAAAAAGAAGGCAACTGGACCTTAAAATAGAGGGACAGAGTGGGCCTGTCCTTAGTGCATTCTTCCCAAATGTCCCTTCTCATTATGTGTGGAACATTTGCTTTTAGTATAACAACAGATTTCCTACCAAAGAATCGTTTTAGCCCCTGCTCAATTAGATTGGTTCTCTCTAAAACACTCGCCTCCCACACCTGCATCTGTCCTCCTCCTCCCGGTCTCCAGAGGAATACCCACGGAGTCACTTTGGGACCAGCCTCCAGCAGCCTTTTAACCTTCCCCTTCACACACTCCATTTTCTCCTCCCCTGGAAAGGCACCTGCAGCCCTCGCAGAATCATGGAAGTCAATTTGTGCGGCTGCTGCAAGCGTTTTAGCATATTGAGTGGTCCAAATATTTAAATATCTATGATATAGGAAGCATGGAGAACATTAAAAACCATTTTCTCCCTGCTGATTGCGAGAGAGGAAATACACACAGCTCCTGCTCTCCTGCACGGTTGCAAAACTGCTGGCCTAATCATATTGCCTATGTAAAGAACCTCTCCTGCCTTCTGGTCTGGCTTTAGGTTGCATTGACTGTAAACAAAGATGTATTTTGGGGGGGGGGTGCTGTTGGATTGAGTTTATTGTTTATGTAAATCTCTCAGAATGTGACATAGCAAGATAGCTTCCTATGTTGCGTTGATCCACATTTTAGGCCAACAGCCAAAGTATTTTATCTTTTCCTTCATTATAGTGATCTTCCAATTAGCTGTGGTCTGTAATACCCTGATTTTGGTGGCAGTGGTTTGGACAGGACTGTTTGATAGTTCTGCTCGAGAGGCAAAATAAGGGGCCTTATTACAGAAGTGCAGAGGTTGTGCAGAAGCTGAGTTCTGTTGCAAAGTTTGCCGATAAGGGGAAAACCGGCCCTTAAGCGTCCATTCTGTTCTGTATATTAACACTTCTAATCTGCACTGCTGATAAAACTGCAAGCCATTTGCCTTTGGAGGAATTAGTTCTGCCTCACTTGTGTAACCAGGCGATGGTGATTAACCTTTAAACTGTCCAATATTCCCAGCAGCCTCCTGTTCCAGATTAGAAACTATTTAGTTATGACCAACTAAATTAACAACACTCCCTCCTCTAAGAATGAGATTTGGAAGGTGGATGCATTTTAAGGTGGAAATGTGTTTCGAATTGGTGATCCATCCATCTAAGGTGTTTAATTTTCTCCGTCCTTAAGGTCCAGGCTGCCACACTGGGGATGGAAGGCTTGGCTGGGGGAAGGGAAGGTGGGTTGCCAGGGAGGGGCATCCGCTGTCCCTGTTGGGTTTGCAGATGCAAGGTTTCATGAGCACAAAGGAAACCTGTCTGGGTTTAGATTTCCTTGCTTGTTAAAGGGGGACTTTATAAGCGAAAGGTCCTGGGTTCAATCCCCAGCACCAGGAAAAAAAGAAAAAGAGGAAGAAAAGAACTTTAGCTCTTCTTCCAGACCCAAGCCAGGCGCACAGCAGGGCTGAGCATTTGTTCCTAATGGGAAGATTAAGGAATAAAGTAGCTCCCTTGCTCCCCGTTTCTTCCTGGAGTTGAATGTCAGAAAAAGATGCTAAACTAACTTTCATGTTCCAGACCCAGGGATCTGCCCATGGCAGGTGGGTCTGCCCAAGTGAACTGCAGCCGGGCTGGCAATTCCAGTTCAGCCCTCTCCTATCTGCCCATTTCAAATATGTAATTTATCAGTGGAAACATACCCTCGGTGGTGAAGGCCAGGCAATTATGTAATCGTGTCATGCCTCAAATACCCAAATTGTTGGTCCTCCCAGGATAAAACCAAGATGGAGGAGCAGTGCTCACTTGCCATCCAGGGCTGCAGGAATCTTCTCTGTTTTACCAGTTTCATTTCTGCTACCTCCTTAAGAACTGCTCATCTAGATATTGCATTAGCAGGATGTCCGTCAAGCTGCAGTTCTCGGCGAAGCCTTCTTCATAGACCAATTTAAATCATTCATGGTCTTTTCTTTGGCATTATTCAAAAGATCATAATAATTTTCCTGTGCCCACAGCACAAAAAAATCAATTATTTCCCCACAAAGACTTGAAAGTACTTAGCGAGAACGGCAAGAAAAGCTGAGGGTGATATCAAATTGAAATTGCACTCATTACATACAACACAATTAGTTGCCACTAGCCTGGCCGGGCTTTAATTCTGAATGGCATATCTTTATTATTACAGAAACAAGCATGCAAATGGCATTGTTCGGGATTTGCCGAAATCAATAGGATATAGTGCTGTGTGTTTGGTGGTCACTGTCACTCATGCTGCTGTGGATGCGAGATAATGTGTGTGTTTGAATTAATGAAGGGAGCAAGCAACATCATAAGTGACACCCAAATAAAAGAAATGGGTACATGATATTTGTAATTATTCTACTTGTGTTTTCGTTGTAAATACTTGTGCTTTTTGTTTTTTAATCAGAGGATTAATTGCATTTTAATAAGGCATTATGATTTGCAGAGCTTTAGTTAATTAAAACTTGGAGTCTATAATTATGAAGTGATGCTGAGATTTTCTAAAGATCACCCATATGTTTACAGTATATATAATTTTTCTGTTAAGCAGTGACAACCTTCCCCTACTCTCTTTTTCTTCGTTCCTCCTCCACTACCAGACGGCACAGATAACTTAGAGGAAATACTGGGCTGAGGATTCCGGGTAGACTTCTCTAATTGCCAACTAGAACCTGAGTTAGGTTCCTTCCTTTCGGTTTAAGATGCCTCTGAGACAGCTCTCGTGTGAGAAAGTATGGCTGACCACTTTCTTGTCGGCATTGCCTTCTGGGTAGTCATCTTGAGCCCTGGCACCTTAGGCTCAAGCTCAAACACTGGGATTTGACACCTGGGCGAGGTCATCCCATTGAGCATCGTTAGCCCTGCTGGGTTCTCCGGGGCTTGGACAAAAACCCAGGGCAGTCGCTGAGTCCAGCCTCATCTTCTGTGGCACACAGGAGCTGATCTAGGAGGAGTGCGAGGGGCCAGGAGATGCTAAAAGTCAAGGGAGCTCAGAATTCCCTGGTGTTAACATATTAGTAATTCACAGAGGAATCCAGCCCAGAGACACGCAGTCGTTTGTCTCCTGTAGGTGTGGATTATGTGAAGGCTGATGGATTAATTGCTAGATAGATGGAATAAGCTAAGGTAAAACATTATTAAAAAGTTTTAAAATCTTAATGTAACATTTTGAAGTTTGCTTTGGGGAATATCTTTCATTTCCGTCTCCTTCTTTTCCATTTTCTCTGGGACCAGGAGCTTTCCTCGTCTTTCTGAGAGCTTGGGGTGTGTGGCCTTTATTAAGGCTCTATGAAGGCAGGTGGCTGAATTTTCTGTGGCCAGTGCTATGATTGGATAAACTGAAGGCAAAATGCTAGGCTCCAGCTACCCTGTGTAGGGTATTGCTGAGTGCCCACAGGCTCGAGAAGCATCAGGAACACTGGTCCTATCCACAGAGCAAAGTGAGGAAGGATGAAGTAGACAGGACAGGCTCCTGAGATGTCCTCGCCCCCAACCTGGTTTTTATGATGCCCACAATAGTGCTCTAAGTGGGGTGGCCCAACACCGATTTGAAATCTTAGGTTGGTCATGGCTTCCCATTTTAACTCTGAAAACCTAGAGCTCGAAAAGGTGGTCCATTCAAGGCTTGCTAAAATATTTGCTCAGCAGCAGCACAATGGTGTGTGATAGAAAATAAACTCTCGTGGCTCGCTTCATCCTATCAGCCTCGGCCTGCAGCAGGGAGAGAATGAGGGAAGGTCAGTCAATTATGTGTGGTAATCACCGTAAGCATATTATCTGAGACACAGATGTCTTCTATGACCCCACACGACATGGCTATTAACCTTGGAGCAATATAAAAACGGAGTGGGCCTGGGGGAGGAGTGAGGTAAGCCAGGCTTTAGGTCTATCCTTGTGCACCGCTTAGGAAATGGAAAGTTCTGGACATGAAGACTATTTTCAGGAACCAGGCCAACATTCTGACCCCTGCTCACCACAGCCAGATCCTGTCACCTTCTTCATAGAGACCTTTCTGTGGGCCTCATCAGGTGCGTAAGTGCTTGCTGCATCTGACAATGGGGCTGACCCGGAGCGACTCGGGAGACATCCTGGATACACAGTGATCCTGCAATGCTACTTTCTGTTCACCAGATCCCAGAAGACAGAGAAAGGCCTTTGGGGTATTCGGTGTGCGTTTAAATATTCCCTCTCCAGTTCTGAATGTGGGGAAGAAGGACAATGGGACACCCAGGCAATCAGGGGGACCCAACGATGTCACCCAGGAGACACTGGCCAGAAGTGAGTGTTCTTATAACTAATGGGATTGTGCCTCCGTATGCATCTCCACTTCTGTGGTGTCTCTGAAGAAGCTCAGTTCATAGTGGAGACTGGCACAGGCATCACGCCGGGTGATGAAGGCTGGCGATACTGGTCCAAGATAGGCTTGTATTTAGGGAACTAGCTGCCCTGTGAGCCAGGCTCTGAGAACTCAAGACTAAACACACAGGGGACTGGCTCTCCAGGAGCTCCTATCTGTGGGGGGATGATGGGAGAAAGTGAAAATAAAAGTAACAACGTGTGTCATGGTCATGGGCAGGCCTCTGCAAAGATCCACACACAAATGAAGACAGGTGTGATCTAGTTAAGGGACACAGAAAATTTCCCTTCAGGAAATGATGTTTGAGGTGGAATGCACTGTTCCAGGCACTTCCCCTCGGTATCATCTAGTTCTCACAAGAACCCCACAAGCAGCACTGGGCCCATCAGAAGCTCAGTTCGGAGGGGAGAGCTACTTGCCTGAAGCCTCCCAACTGGCCAGTGGTAGTGCAAAGATTAGAATCTGGCCCTAGCAGACCCAAACTCCGCGAAAAAGAGAATGTATTTGCCTGGTCAAGAGAGACTGTGATGAAGTGTCCCAAAGTGTAGGGACAGATGGGGCCCTGGTCAGGTGGAACGTGTGTGACCAGAAAGCCAGAGAGGTGGACAGACCTGTCACCCTGCTGGCCACAGAGGAAGGCACAGCTGGGTGTATCTGAAGATTTGAAACCCGAGCCAGTTAGGGAGCTTTCAGCAAGTCTGGGCAGAGATGGTGAAACAGGGCTAGGATGGGGAGGCAGGGAGGACTCATCCTAGGGGTGACATCTGAGGACATCCTAGGAACAGCTATGGTAGGGGTCATCCTAGGAACAGTTATGGTAGGGGTCATCCCAGGACATCCTAGGAACAGTTATGGTAGGGGTCATCCTAGGAACAGTTATGGTAGGGGTCATCCCAGGAATAGCTATGGTAGGGGTCATTTCAGGACATCCTAGGAACAGATATGACAGAAGGAAGCTGGAAGGAGTTTGGATGGCTGAATTCTTCCCAACCCTTCATGTGTCTTACACAAGAAAATTATTGCATTTCTCTCTTTCTCTCTCTTTTTTTTTTTACAATATAAGAATAAGACACTCAGAATAATTACAGAGAGCAGGGGAGATGACTCAGTGGTTAAAAGACTTGCTGTGTGACCCTGACAACCAGAGTTCAGATTCCCAGAACCCATGTAAAGCCAGACTGCAATCCCAACTAGACTGCAGCAATGGGAGAGAGACTGGGGAAACCCTGGAGCTCGAGGGCCTGGTGCTCTCGGCCTTTGACCTCTGACCTCCACATGCATACCCGTACACACACTCACACACACACACACACACACACACACACACACACACACACACACACACACATGCACACATGCGCTACAAGATTAAGTCTCTTGTCCAAGGTCGGATGGCTCATATTTTGTTCAAGCAGGCTAAGTTCCTGGCTTTGCAGGCAAGACTCTCGGGCTCTCATCAGCTCTGCTCCCGTGTGAGTGTGTGCATGGAGGCACATGTATGTATGTGCATGTGCACATATGTGTGGAGAGGTAGCATCAAGTTTCTCCTCAGATGTTTTTAACCCATGTTCACCTGACCTTTCTTAGCCTCTGGTTTCTTCCTTTTCCATAAGCCCTCTCCACTGAAAAAGCTCAGCTATGTATTATCAAAATTATAGTGGTGGCCTCATCTACTTTTATATTTTAAGCCATTATGAACAGGTGATTGTGCCAAGTGAATTATAGAACAGAGCACATTGTAACATAGTTTAGAAGAAACTTAAAACATCTTAACCTGACATGAATGAAGGACTTATGTTTTAGTTAGTATATCACCACATGGTGAGTAGGACCTATAAATGACCTTATTAAGTATTCCTTTACAAATCCAGAGCAGACACAAATGGGTGTCTTTTCAGCCACCCATTTCTTCTACCACCCTCGCTTCCCTCCAGCAAGGATTTTGTTCAAGGGCACACCCCGCTTGCTCCAACTGGCCTTAGGTTCGGAGGGAGCGATCTCTGTGTTCATCCTTAGGGGCAAATCCTGACAGGTCCAAACTAGTATTATTGTTCCCACAGACATGAGCAGGTGGCGGGGAAATGGTCAGGGAAACATGGATAGATCCGTGGGAAGCCTTCTGGAAATAGTTTGCTGTCTCCTAAGGAAACTTAAGCCTGTCAGTTTAAGCTACTTTAACACAGTAATTTACACTGAGTAATTGATAACTAATATAATGTATTACTCACAGTTCTGAATGCTAGAAAGTCCAAGGTCAAGGTGCAAGTAGATTCAGGGCCTAGTCTTGATGCATGATATTTCTATGGGTCCTTATTTGGCGGGAGGGCCTAAGGAGTTCCTGAGCCTCCTTCATGAACACGGTAATCTCCACCATCATGTCTTAGTTACGTAACAGCCCATCTTCCAGTGCCATTCCCCTGGGGACTAAGTTCCAACACATGAACTGGGGCGATGACATCAATTTCACACCACACCTCTCTTCTTTCTCTGTGGTTGGTCACACTGGAATGTGCGTCTCTAACTGCTGTCACCACCTTGTGACCATGGGCCGAGCATGACACATATCCAGCAATGGCATAACAAAGCAGAGTGAACTGGGGTGCCAGTGACTAGGCACAGAACACAAACTGTGGGTCACCTCGGGAACTGTGGTGTGTGACTTGATTCCAACATTTTTACATGTGTCATTTTAAATTGTGAGAAAATCATTTGACGTGCAAGTGTACATGAGGGGGCCTTAAGACCACCTCCAGGGCGTTCATTCTCCAAAACGAGAACCCTGTCCCCAATGGACCATCACCATTCCATTTTTGGAGTGTGATTTTGACTGCTCTAGGTACCTCTGAGGCATGTATGGAACCGGTCCTTTGCAATCATCTTACTCGGTTAGTACAATGTCTTCAAGGTTTATCCATGTTCCTACTACTCCCAAGTCATAACCTGGTTTAAAGTTTGTCTTGTCACCGTTGACTATCAAGTGTGATGGTCCAAGGCACAGACACTAGAGCACGCTCCTAGGGCCTAAGCCCTCGCTCTACCACTTATGAGATGTGTGAACTGAGATCAAGCACTTGCCTCTCTGTGCTTCAATTTGTCGTGCTATAAAATATAGCTGCAGGGCTGGAGAGATGGCTCAGTGGTTAAGGCGCTTGCCTGAAATTCCCCAGTATCCATGTAAAGCCAGAGGCACAGGGTGGCAAGTGCATCTGGAGGTCATTTGCAGTGGCTAGAGGCCCTGGCATATACTTTCTCTCTCTCTCTCTCTCTCTCTCTCTCTCTCTCTCTCTCTCTCTCTTTCTCTCTCTGTCTGTCTGTCTGTCTCTCTCCTTGCAAATACATATATAAATGTATAAATATATATATATATTCTGCATAGTACTGCTGGAGAAAGAAGTGGGTTAGTGCAAACAGACATGTAGGACTCCCTTCAGAGAGTGCCTGGAGCCTAGTAATTCTCTCATCATAACCATTGCTGTTGTCTGAGCCGGGAACAGGCAGAAGCTTTACCAAAAGCTGTGCATGAGTTATGATGTGCTCAGCCAGAAGACCTGGAAGAACTCACAGGCTCCACCATGGTTGATTTCCCAGACTGAAGCTTCTAGGTCTTCCTTCTCCAGGCCTTGTCAGTCTTTCCCTTACTTGCGTCTTTCAGCTTCCATCTGAGAGCCATGGCCAGCTCTCCCATGTTCCATGTTTAATTCTAGAAGGACCAGTCCCTAGTGTTCCAGGACCCCAGAGGCAGGTGGTGGTGCTATGGGCCAGAAGCCCAGGCAGGCAGGCAGGCAGGTGCCAGCTCAACCCTCTATGAGCTGTTCAAGGGGAGGTGCTTGGGGCACGGGTATAACATGGGAGGAAGGCATGCAGTAAGCCTGGGCCTCCATCTTCTGTCTGGAAATCTAAGGAAAATATAGCACCTCTGGGTAAAGTGAGGGAGAGGCCAGCAGGAACAGACTGAAGGGCCTGACCCATTTGCTTTGCCCCCAACTGTTCCAGCAAGCCCTGATCTAAAGGCACGACTGTCCTACCGAGGACAGAGTGAGGTTGTGGGGAGGACTGAGGGTAGGAGCCAGAGACAGGAAGGAGTCCAGGCCAGCCTGGGGTACAGTACAAACGCCTATCTCAAGAAAACAAGACAGCAATGAGCCGGCCTTTGGAGCAGATGGCTGTGAGTGTGCCTTGCAAGGTGAGATCTGGTCCCAACCTCTCATGTGTGGAAATGTGTGCTTTGGGTGTGGTGAAGATACCACTATGAGTGTGCACATTTAGCCGCCAGTGGCTTGAGGCACAGAAAGGCATTTTTGGAGGGCAGCTCCCCACTGTCCCTTTTACAGAAGTGTTCTGTGTGCAGGCTAAGACCCAGAGTGCTGGCTGGCTTGTCGCACTCGGACACCCCGCTGGACGAAGGGAGAAGAGACTCCGGTTTTGCTAACGGGAGGGGACGTGAGAGGGGACAAGTGCCACTAAGCACAGAATGGCTGCCTGATGTATATTTGGTGGAGGGACAAGAAGGAGATAAAAGATTAAAAATGTAATAGAAGATTTGCTTACAGTTCTTGGAATGGTAATTAAATTTATTTATAGTTATGGAAAATTTGGGGAAGCAAGGAAAAGCAATTTAAATTCCGAGTTTTCACAGGGCAGCTGCAAATGGCTTGCTTTAACAGCGCCACGGAAGGTTAACAGAGAGGCAGGGAGGTCGGACCGAAGTGCGTATGATAAGTGACAAGTGTTAACATGGAAAATCATGTATTTAAAATTACTCTCAGCTTTATCAAATGTTTCCTCTCGAAAAGAAACTATCCTGGATGGAAAGGTTAACAGAGAAAAGAGTATTACTCGAGTGTTCCCAGGACGACTAGAGCGAGAGAGAGAGCTCTGTAATGTAAGAGCAGTGTGATAAATACAAATAGGTTGGTGTGTTATTAATGGTGAGGAAACAAAACGGTTCCAGACTTCTGCTGCTCTAGGAGGAATGATAAGATGGTGTTCCTCTTCTCGCCTCCTTCCTGGTCTCCATCAGCAAAGCTGCTTCCCAGTCAGCCTCCCAGGATGGAAAGCAGACAGGGCAGAGCAGGAAGGCAGGATAGGCAACATCTCCCTCCAGAGCTGTGCGGGTCCACACATCAGTAAGAGGAAGTCATAGGATCCTCTGGAAGCCGCTGTCCTCGGCTCCCCTCACCTGCTGCTGTCTTGGTCTATTGGGATCTGTTATAACAGAATCTATAGACAAGCTAAAGATCAACAAGAGAAGTGATTTAACTCTAATTGAGAGTTCAAGATCAAGGGGCTGCGTTTGGTGAGGGACATCTTGGGGCATGACATGATAAAATACATTATATGGCAAAAGGACACACAAGACAGAAAGCATGGATGTATGTATGTATTATTTAAATTTTCAGAGACATGGTCTCCTGTAGCTCAGGCTGACCTTGAACTTCTGCTCTTTCTGCCTCCACCTTGGATCACAGGACTATGCCATCTGTGGTGGTTTGATTCAGGTGTATCCCATAAACTTACGTGCTTGATCCCTGCTGAGGACAGTTTTGGAATTGGAACCTTGTTGGAGCTGTGTTCTTGGGGGTGGGCTTATGGGGGTTCTAGCCAGCTCCCCCTTGCCAGTGTTTGGCACACCTTCCTGCTGCTGCTGTCCACTTGATGTTGGCAAGGAGATGATGTCCAGCCTCCGCTCAGACCATCATTTTCCCTGCCATCATGGAGTTTCCCCTCGAATCTGTAAACCAAAATAAACCCTTTTCTCCCATAAACTGATTTTGGTCAGGTTCTTTCTGCCTGCAATGAGAAGCTGACTGCAACATCACCACACCAAACTTTTAAGAGTGCTCGCTTTCATAATAAAAGCCACTCCTGTGATGACTAGCTCACTCCCAAGGTAATGACATTAATCTATTCATGAAGGCAGAGCCTCTTAAAGACCCCACCCCTCTGTATAATCTAACATGAGTTTGGGAGGAGACATTGAAAGCATTGCCCCTGGTCTCCACCTCTTGCAAGATTCTCTATCACTCTGCAGGGGAACAAATAAAATGGGAAACTGAGCAGAGGGATCTTCACAAGCCAGCCTAGCTACTAGCACTACCCCATCTTTCAGTGAGGGTCACAGGCTCGCCCCCTTCTCCCTCTAGCTCCTGTTCCCACACTTCAAGTGCTTTCCTAGAACAGTAGAAGTACTTTCATTAAAATCAGAAACATACCAGAGTTTGTTTTTTGACCAGTTATTAATATTCCCCAGAGAAACTGCTCAACACAATGATGCAAGAAATACATAAAACGATTGTCATGACTAAGAAAAATATTCCCTAAAATAATTTATAAGTCCCAGTAAAATGGTTTTGCTATAGGAAGGATTATCAGACCAACTGCTACCAAATTTCACATGAAAAATGAGCTAGCAAAAAATATTTAAAAAACAAAACTATAAAAGTAATGACGGAGGACTAGACAGGCCAGGTATTAAAACATGTTATAAAGCTAACAACAAGAAAGCAGACTGGTACTGGCATATGAGAAGACTTAATTGTACAAGTACATACAAGAATATTGTTTGGAATCATGTTTGTGATAGCAAAATGGGAAACAACCTAAATGGTCATGACTCTGACCATGATTGTTCTTATGTGTAGTCCTCCAGATCTGTTTGTCAGTGAAAGAAACAGGGTGGTTCTTTGCTATCAGACATCCAATATCACAGGTGACATGCCTGCCTCTGAGAAGGGCCTGCCCTACTTCACTCTGCCCTATCCCCGTACTGTCTCCACCTGGCTGAGGTTGACATCTGACACATTACAAGTTGGCCAAGACAGGCCTTCACAAGTTGGTGTGATCCTGAGGGATTCATATTGAGTTGCACAGCATGTATTGTGCCTGGAAATACAATTGAGAATTCTTAATTCCAAAGGACTTTCTCCTGATCGTCCACCAATTAACTAAGAAAGCAGTTGGTGAGCTGGAGAGATGGCTCAGTGGTTAAGGTGCTTGCCTGCAAAACCTAACAACCTGAGTTCGATTCTCCAGTATTCACGTAAGCCAGATGCACAAAGTGGCGCATGCATCTGGAGTTCATTTGCAGTGGCTGGAGGCCCTGACATACCCATGCTCTCTGTCTATCACTCTCTGCTTGTAAGTAAGTAAGTAAATAAATATTTTTTAAAGAAGGTAGTTGCTGTTCATAAGCATCTTGAGAGGAACAGTGTTGCAGTCAGCTTTCCAGTTGCTGCGCAGAAAGAACCCAAGCAAAAGTGGCTTGTGGAGGAATGGGTTTATTTGGCTTATGGACTCCAGGGGAGACTCCATCCTGGCAGGGAAAACGATGGCATGAGCAGAGGGCTGGACATCACCTCCGCCACAGCACTGCAAACAGCGGCAGGAAGGTGTGCCAAACACCGGCAAGGGGAAGCTGGCTTATAACCCCCATAAGCCCGCCCCCAACAACACAGCTCTAGCAAGGTTCTAATTCCCAAACTGCCATCAGCTGAGGATCGATCATTCAGAACACATTCATTTGTTTGTGGGGGACACCTGGGTCAAACCATGACAAACAGAGCAGACAAGGATGCTAAATTCTGTCTGATTCTCAGAGTTGAATTCACAGATAGGCTCATTGCTACAAGACCAGCCAGTCCTCTTCCACCCACTGGACAAACAAGTCATCCACAGCCACAGACCTGAATTTGTCTCTTAGGTACTTGAGCAATAAAATCACTTTAAATAATACTAAAAGCAAAGCACTACATTCAAATGCATGAATGCAACTTTAAGATATAACATTGATTAAAAATTTTAAAGGACACAAAATACATGCAATATCATGGCATAATTATAAAATTTCAAAACAGGCAAAACTAAGCATTACAATTTGGAGATACAGTCAGAGGAAGCAAACTCTAGAGAAAAATCAAGAAAATCCAAGCACAAACATCAAGATAATGGTCCCTCTGTAAGAAGATGCTGGCTGAGGAGCGGCAGGAGCTTCTCTCCTGGCACTTAGACCTGGACACGCAGGTGGACTCCCTGTAGCAATGAATTAACTGTAGTAGATAAGACACCTTCATGTCGCCCTCAACACCACTCAGAGCAGCTGGCTGGAGAGGGGATTGTCTCGGCTCACACTGAGGAGGGTCTCGGCCCCTCATGTGGGAGGAGTGACTCAAGCTCGCTCATGGCGGGTTTTGATGTGACAGGGCTGGGGAAGTGACACTCAACAGGAGAAAATGCATGTAGATTTCAGAACCCCCTTCAGACCACCTTCAAGGTGCTAACAAGAGACACTCTTCAAACAAGGTGGACACACACACACACACACACACACACACACGAGTTTAAAAAATAGAACATTACAAAATAACTTAAAGACAATAATCATTATAAAGGGTCAACTCAACTAGAAAAAACCTGCAACTGTCACATTGAATTTCTAAAACCTAAATATGTGCTGCCTCAAAATAAAACCCAAACCAAAATTACAGATCTATTGAAACCAAATGGATGTCAAATATTATGGAATAAATATTACTCAAAATAACCACATGAGACATTATGATTGAAATCAGGAAGCACAAATAGGAAGCATAATGTTGTATAATAGAAAGACCATTCCCCAAACACATATGGCTCGGACCCCTTATCTGAAATGCAAAGGACCAGAAGTGTTTCAAATTTCAGTTTTTCTTAGATTTTGGGATGTTTGCATATATGTAATGAGATATCTTAGAGATAGGCCCCCAAGTCTAAACGTGAAATTCATTATGTTTTTATGGACCTTATGGACAGGGGTGACTAATGTGGCATTTCCAGGCACTGTGCTCTCACTGGGGCCTAGAAGTCAGGTTGGAACTCTCCACTTGTGACATCAGGTTGGCATTTTAAAAGGCTCAGATCTGACGCACGTCAGATTGGTGGATTTGAGATGCTCAGCTTGAATAATTATTGTTGAATTGTATGTGCCTAATAACATTGGCCTCAGAATATATGAAATTAAAGCCATTTTTAAAATACGGAATTTGGGGAGGTTTTAGTTACTTCTATCAGATTAACAGGTCAAACGGAAAATCGAATATATAAATAATAGTATTTAATGGTAAAGGAGACATATTAGAGATGCAATGGAAAGTCATTAAGTAATTTGCACATAACTTTATGCCATTCAACTTGAAAACTTAGATAAATGGAAAATCATCAAAACTAACTCAGGGAAAATTGATCATTTAAAGGGATCCATAATCATGATCAAATAAAGGGAATTAATACTGATCAAGGACATCTTCTAAGCAAACTGTACAAGAGGATACAGAATTATTGTACAAAGTTAGTTTAACCTTGATTTTAACCCTGGAGCAAAGGTAGGAGAAAAGTGGAAAACCATGTGAGAGTTAACTTGTGAACATGGATATAAAAAATACTAAATCAAATTCAATTCAGAATTGCTTCAAATGGGCTGGCGAGATGGGTCAGCAGTTAATGGTGCCACTTGCAAAGCCTGTGTACCCCAGTTCGATTCCCAAGGACCCACATAGAACCAGATGCACAATGTGGTCTATGCATCTGGAGTTTGTTTACAGTGGCAAGGGACCCTGGTACATCCTCTCTCTCTCTCTCTCTCTCTCTCTCTCTCTCTCTCTCTCTCTCCTGCTTTTTAGGTCTGTTGGTTTTTAGGTCAGCAAGCCCCAACCATTGGCCAGGCTTTGCATCTCCAGAGGACTTAGGTTATAGATGTGCATGGTCAGATCCAACATGCAAAGATAGATTTATTTATTTATTTTTGTTTTTTGAGGTAGGGTCTCACTCAAGCCCATGTTGACTCACTCTGTAGCCTTTAATCACTGAGCTATCTTCCCAGCCCAGATTTTTTATGTACATCTATTTACATAATAACAGGTTACACTCTTATTCCCTTGCCCTACCTCCCGTTACCCTGGAGGCCTTTCTCAGTGGGGTTATGGTATTTGCTGAGGGGCATGAAGGCCTCAGTCAGTCCCTGTGTGGAAGAGGGTGGGACCTCAGGGTATTCCCACCCCTCTTCTGCAACATTCCCTGAACGACAGAACTGTTGGCAGTCTGATTTATTGTTGAGTTCTCTGTAGCCTCTGGATTTCTGCTTTGATGGGTTTGTTTATTTTTTGATCTCTGTCATCATCACCCTGGAGCTGGTTGTCAGGCTAGCAGCAAGAGCAGTATTCCTGTTGCCACTTCAGTCTGCTGATGTCTTGTCTGATTGATGGACCTCGGCTCTCCTCTATTTTCTCTGTAAAATAAAACAGATTCTGCAACCAAGAATGAAACCTTGGTTTTGAGTGGGTGGGTATGCAAAGATATTTGGGAGTTTTGGTGTGCATGTCCACTACTCTTTTCCAGAGGGCAGTGGGGGCTTCTTTCCATTTTCTGAGTTTCCAGACCAGGTATGAGTTCTCTCCCACTGAGCAGACCTCACATCCATCTGATCAGTGAACTGGCAGAGGCTACATACAAGTATGCACTTCTTGTCCGCTGGTTGATTTTGGAGTCTATAGGGTCCCCTGCATGCTGTTGGTGACCATGAGCAGGATTGTTCTGAGTCAATAATGAGGCCAGGAATGTAGTTCAGCAGAACACTTGCTTAGCATGTGCAAGGCCCTGGGTTCAATCTCCAGCATTATAAGAAAACAAAACGCCATGGCATGGTGGTACATTCCAGCATTCCCAGCGCTCTGGAGGGTTGTGGGTTTCATGCCAGCCTGGGCTACAAAGCAAAACTCGATCTATCTCCAAACACGAATAAGACATGAATTACCAGTAGAGTTCCTTTTAAACAATATTATCAAGAGATCTTAGAAAATGGGCTGGAGAGATGGCTTAGCAGTTAAGGCACTTGCCTCTAGTGGCTAAGGCCCCTTGTTCAATTCCTCAGGACCCACATACGCCAGACCCACAAGGTGGTGGCCCTGGTGCCCCCCTCTCTCTTTCTCTCTCTGTATCTCTCTGCTTGAAAATGAATAAATATAATATTTTAAAAAAAGAGATCTTAGAAAATGCAGTCATCATAGGGACAAAATCGACAAAGAAAACATTTCATCTGTAGACCTCACAATTATCCACATAGAAAATCTAAAAATCAAACTCAAATCAAAGTATTTGACTGCATACAGCTCTAATACACAAAACTATTAGCACTTCTAGACACAGATGATAACCTATTAGTAGTGAAGATGTTGTATTTGATATAATTCCAAAGTTTCAATAGTATTTATTCGCAATACTTAATCTAATGCTAAGATTTATAAGTATGTAGGAAACCCAGATAACTCTGGAAAAGAAGAAAGAGAAAGGATTTGTTCTGCAAGCTATCAGGACATATTATGAGGTTGGCCACTTTGTCAAACACCAGCTTGTCCAACACCAAGTCAATGAATGCCCAGTTGGCCAAAAGTCAGTTTGCTGAAGGATTAATGCCACATATGGCTGATTCACAGATAATGTGTTTTAAGAAATATTCTTGACCTTTAGTTATTCTTTAGTTAGAACTATTTCAAAAAACTTAAAAAAAACTATACTTAGAACTAGTCTTAGGTTATTCTTTAGTTAGAACTATTCTTTAGTTAGAACCCTGAGCAAGAATATATCCAACATAGTAAATATCACCAATGACAGTCAAGACATACTTCAGACTTATTCTTTATGAAATAATGAATGATTTCAAAGTAAGAGTCCTCACTAACATATTCTTAAGGACAATGTACACAAGATCAAATATATACATAGCAAATATATACATGATGTGATGGTTAGGTTTTGTTGTCAACTTGATCTTTTTAATTATCTTGAGTGGGTCTCTGAGGATGTTTACAGGAAGGCAGCCTCTCAGTAGGGGGCAGGATGTAAAGAAGCTTAAAGAAGCTAGAACTAAACATCCTTTCCTGTGTGGGCCGTGCAGGAAGGAAATTCCAGAGACTCAAGAAGCCATTAAGTCCAGGATAGAATTACAAGACCCCACCCTAGGGCTCTATAAAAGGTAAAAGAATTCTCTGCTTGCCCTCCTGTTTGCTAGTGTGTGCGTGGTGTTGGTAATGGGTTTTTCTCTCTGCTTGGACCTCTGAAAGGGGAGCAGCCTCTTTTGCATTCTGGAACTTCTCCTGTATCTATAGCTACAAATAAATCCTTTCCTCCCATAAACTGTGCCTGGTTTGAAGATTCGTCCCAGCGGCGTATGGTTGACTACAACACATGGAAAAATTAAATACTTGTTCAAGTGCTACTGAGAAAAATATAATCTATAAGATAAATTTATTTGTGACTACAGTCTCATGAATATTTTTAAGATATTAAAAAGCTATTTCTTTAAATTCGTTGGTGTGTTTATGTGGGTGTATGTTCATGTTTGCAAGTGCAGGTACACATGGGCCATGGCATGCGTGTGGTGGTAAGAAGACACCTTTGGGTGTCAGTCATGCCTGAGGCAAGGTCTCTCTGTTCACTGCTGCCTTTGCCACACGGGTTTCTGAGGCTCTCCTGTCTCTGCCTCCCATCTTGCCACAGGCCTGCTAGGGTTAGACGTGCTTGTGCTGCTGTGCCTCGCTCCATGTGGCTTCTGGGACAGGAACTCAGGTCCTTGTGTTTGCCTAGGGAGCACTTTCTCTGCTGAGCCTCTCCCCAGCCCCTCCCTAGTCCTTTACACTTTTGATAAATCATAACGCATGATGAGTTTAGCAACTTGGGCGATAGGGAGATTAGTTTACAAATTGGTTTTCGCAGGTGCAAACAACTACATATTATGTCATTCAGTTCATACACTTTGTACAGACAAGGTCAAGTGTAGAGAGTAGAAGCAGCCCAATTGTTGGCTGGGCTGGAAGGGGGGTGAGAGGAGTGGGAATTATCCACATTGAAGATATGAAGTTGAAGTGATGGTGCAATTCTATAAGGTTAGAAATGTATACTTATCTGTAAATTTATAAATGCACAGTTATAATGGGTAACATAAAGCATAACAGAATAAAGCTCTTCAAATGGAAAAATAGCTTTCTATAAATTGCCAACATAATAACCCCGAGTTGTTACTGTAGAAACATGATAACGAAGACAATCTGAAGTAGAGAACAGTGGAGGAGGTTGGGGAGTTCGGAAGAGGCTCAGATGTGGAGCATCTTGGTGGATTTTAGTAGTGGCCCTGAAACCTAACTGAAGAATGACTGTTCAATATTTGATATTATAGGACTTAACTAACCATAGGAAAAATGTATAATAAAATAAATGTTAATATCTGCATTTCTTAAAGTTAAACTCCAGATTTGTTAAAAAGACCAAATATGAAAAACAACAAACCATAGACGGGAGGGAATGGATGCACTTAAAACCATCAGCAGGGTCAGCAGAGCTGCGGAGGAAAGGAACAGCACACTCAAAACCACGTGTTTTCATTTAAAATGAAAAATGATACTGCTTGGGGGTGCAGATATGTAATAGATTTGTAGGACCTCTATCAGGATCTTTTATTTTTAAAAAGATTTTTATTATATTTATTTGAGAGAGTGAAGAGAAGAAAATATCTTTCTGCTGCAAATGAACTCCAGACACATGAGCCACTTTGTGTGTCTGGCTTTACATGGGTCCTGGGGAATTGAACCAGAGCCAGCAAGCTTTGCAAGCAAGAGACTTTAACCACTGAGCAATCTCCCCAGCCCTCAGTTAGGTTCTTTTAAATGCAAGTAAAAGAAATCCAGGTTCAAAATGGTTTCATTAAGGAGACATTCATTATCTCAACTGAACCAGAAATTTAAAGGTAGACTATTTCAAGGTATTTTAGTTCAGCAGTTTAAATACATCAACCAGAACACGGGTTTGTCTATATTTTTACTCATGAATTTTAAGTGTGTTCTCCTCAGCCTAACTTCTGTCTTGAACATCACAATTCCAGGCATCACATGCAGACACAGCATCACAAAACAGAGAAAGGACTACCTCTTTCTTGGCCACTATTATCAAAAATTAAAGATCTCTTGTTCTGGCCTCTCAGTAGACTTCTTACTAGTCCTCAATGAGCTTCTCTTTCGTGCATTTAAGGTCCTGAATTGTGTCCCTTCTTTCCAAATTGCAAAGAATATGGGGTCACCAAGGTTGGTTTAGAGTATTGGATTATGTTGGGGGAAAGTGAGTGATAGAACAAAATCAGAGCTCTGCATTGACACAGGAGAAAAGTCTGAGAAGTCCGCAATTACGTGAGCCAGGGATTAGGAAACAAATGCCACTTTAAGCATGCTTTCTAGAACATTGTTGTTCAATCACTGTCCTCTCTAGCACAAAAGGGAAGGGAGGAGACCAACAAGGAGCTGTTGAGTTCAAGATCTCTGCCAGAGCTCAGTGTTACTCTCAGATGAGAATCTTAACCAGGACTCAGGGTCTACTTCTGTCGCCTCTTAACCTGAGCACCATGCGTGAAGGCATCTCCATCCACGCTGGACAGTCTGGCGCTGGGATCAGCAATGCCTGCTGGGAGCTCCACAGCTTGGAACATGGCATTCAGCCTGATGTCTAGATGCCAAGTGACAAGGCCATTGGGGGAGGAGATGACTCCTTCAACACCGTCAGTGAGTCAGAGGCTGGCAAGCATGTGCCCAGGGCACCGTTTGTAGATCTGGAACCCACGGTCCGTGATGAAATTCCCACTGGTACCCACTGCCAGCTCTTCCACCCGGAACAGCTCGCTCATCACAGGTGAGGAAGATGCTGCCAATAACTCTGCCCATGGATGGGCACTACACAGTTGGCAAGAAAATCATCGGCCACATCGTGGACAGGCCCTCAGGGCTTGTTGGTTTCCACAGTGTTGATGGGGAGACTGGCTCTCGTTTTACCTCTCTGCTGATCAAATGTCTCTGTTGATCTTGGCATGAAGATCAAGCTGGATTTCTTCATTTACCCAGGCCCCCTCCAGGTTTCCTCTGCTCTGGTTGAGCTCTACCACTCCCACCACCCTGGAGCACTGTGGTTATGCCTTCATGATAGACAGTGAGCTGTTTATGACAGCTCTCAGAAACCTCAGTATTGAGTGCCTGATCTACTGTAGCCTTAATAGCCTTAGCCAGACAGTGTCTTCCATCATGGCTTCCCTCAGATTTGATGGAACCCTGAATGTTAATTGGACAGAATTCCTGACCAACCTGGTCCCTACCCTGAAATCCATCGCCTCACATGCCCTGTTACCTCTGCTGAGAAAGCCTGCCATGAGCAGTTTTCTGTAGCAGAGATCTTCCATGCCTACTTTGGGCCAGCCAACCAATGGTGGAATGTGCCCCTCACCGTGGTAAGTACATGGCTTGCTGCCTGCTGTACCGTGGTGATGTGGTTCCCAAAGGTGTTAATGCTGCCATCACCACTATCAAGACCAAGCAAAGTATCCAGTTTGTGGCCTGGTGCCCCACTGGCTTCAAGGTTGATATTAATTGGAGACCTAGCCAGGATACAGAGAGCTGCTTTCATGCTGAGCAATACATGGCCATAACAGAGACCTGAGCTCACTTTGATCTGCCAAGCATGCCTTTGAGCACCGGTGTGCAGAAGGAGAGTTTTCTGAGGACCATGAGAACACGGCTGCCTTAGAGAAGGATGAGGAGGAGGTTGGTGTGATTCTGTTAGAGGAGAGGATGAAGAAGGAGGAGGGGATACTAATCGTCCATTCCTTAGCTCTGTAGTATGTCATACTCTTAGACTCTCCGATTCAATGTTAGCTGACAGGCAACAAAGTTTTCTAATTATCTAACTCTGATCATGTCTTTATCCATGGGAATCTATAAGATTTTTCAATGATGTCTCAGAGTAAATACTCTAAGAATAACAAAACACCCCAGAGAACTCAACACTAAACCAGACTGCTAACTGACCCACTAAGGCTCGGGCACTATTGTGGAAGAGGGGGTAGGATGATTATGAGAGCCACAGGGTGGGTAGAAATATCCTAAAGCACAGCCCCCTACCACAGAGACTGACTGAGGCCTTAATTACCCCAGAGTGAGCACCACTATGCTCCCTAGAAAGCCTTACTAGGATGTCACTAATAGAGTTGTTTGCTTGTTTCCAGAGCTGAGAATTGAACCCAAAGCCTTGTGCATGTTAGGCGAGGGCTCTACCCCTAAACAACCTCTCCAGCCCCCATGAGTTTTATATATCTTAAAGCAATGAGGCCCCCAAGTCCATTAGAACTGTTATAGTTTGACAGGAACTGTATTCCAAGCATGTAGTTTGGATGAGCTAGGAACCCTGGTAAAAGTTACTATTTCTGATTGGGCCTGGCTTTTTGAAATCTCCCACCAGCGAGGGTGTCCAAGGCCTCTCTACTGTCCTCAAGCCCATTAAGAAAGCCAACAGCATGCAGCTGCCAGACACTGGTCCATTTGCCACAATTCCTCAGGTCTGGCTCTCAGCTCGGATGAGCCCCGATCCCTGCAGAATGCTTTTTCCTTTTGAGTGATATATGTAAAGCACCGCTAATGTGAGAATCCTCAGAGAGAGCTCACACTGCCCATCTAAGTGTTTTTTAAAGAATTGAGCTCTTACCTTTTAAAATTACACCGGGGTGGTATTGTTCAAATATGTAAGACTGACTACTCCAGAGAGCGGCAACAACAGGACACAATGCACTAATTTTACCCCACTTTGACTTAGAAAATATAATCGGTACTTAGAAAAATTGTAAATACCAAAGAATCAAGGGAATAGGATTATTCAAAAATAGGGCACTAATACATCAAGCAAAATAGCTTTTGCTAGTCTTAACTGAGGGCCATTATCTATCAGAGAAGATATACCTCTGGCCTTGATAATGTAAAGAAACACAAATGACTAGAGAAGCTTGCCAATACTCCTGAAAGGGGTGGGAGAGAGGAAAGCGAGTGTAACAACATGGAAACTGCGAGACGCTGAGGGGTTCCACAGGATAGGTGAACAGTGTGCTGGAGAGGGTGCAAACCCCACCTGGTTCAGTTCCACAAATTCCCAAGAAGTCTCCACCCTCTCCGCTCTAAGGTCCTCTGGGCTTCCTTAGCCTTCACGGTGGTGTCCAGTCATTGCATGTTCCCCAAATACAATACAGTCTCTTTGAGGAGAAAGGCTGCTCTCTATTCCCCTCCTGTGGGCTCACATCATCTCCCCGGTCTGCAAACTTGACCCCCAGAGTAGTCTTCAGCTTCAAGAAATCGCCTATCTCCTCCTCTTTGTTTCTGCCTCCAATAAATGGGGAGGACTTTGAGGCTATCTTCCATGCTGCTATAGTGGGGAGTAGCCTGTTGGCTCCCTGGAGGTATACAGAGATGAATAGGAGGCATCCGTTTGGAATTTAATTCCAAGA
>PVHP010021593.1:0-29225 GCA_004024765.1 Zapus hudsonius | reverse complement strand
ACCCGTCTTCTCCCAACTTCCTCCTCACACCCCCACTCCCCCAACCCTGCGTAAGCACCCCCCCAGTATTCAGCTTCTCTGCTTAAATAGCTACTATTGCCCCCCTTAGGTCTTCCCCACTCCCCACATCACGTCTACTTGCTGGTGTCCTGGCCTCAACTGACCCTTACTTCAACTTACACACAGATCTAGAAATTTGAAGTTAGGAGCCACGTGTGACATTTGTCTTTCTTATCATATTTTCCAGATCCATCTATTTTCCTGAAATTTCCAATATTTCATTTTTCATCACATCTGAATAAAATTCTATTGTGCAACGGGCACTTTTGAGAACCAGTGCTCAAAAAAAAAAAAAAAAAATCCTATCAACCAGATTGTTGAAAGAAAACTTCTTAGGTGGATAGGGTTGACATACTGTAGAATGGCCACTTGGTGGCAGCAGAGGTCATCTAAACCCTCACAGGTAGCTTGTGACCTAGACCTGGTTGATGAAAGCGGCTGGGGTCCGGGGCACTTCTCTCCCTTCTCTGTAGTGGACAGCAATTAAAGCTTTGAGTCCTGAATTTTGGGCTCTGGTCGCAGATCAGCCATTACTACCTGCATAAATTTTATTTATTTATTTATTTATTTTGGTTTTTCAAGGTAGAGTCTCACTCCAGTCCAGGCTGACCTGGAATTCACTATGTAGTCTCAGGGTGGCCTTGAACTCATGGCAATCCTCCTATCTCTGCCTCCCGAGTGCTGGGATTAAAGGCTTGCGCCACCACACCCGGCTTAATGTGTAGCCCAGGCTTGCCTCGAACTCATGATCCTCCTGCCTCTGCCTCTTCAGCAATATCCTACCAGCGTGTGCCACCATAACTGGCATAACCTGCATAATTTTGACAGGTTCTGCCCTTCTGGGTCAGTTTCATTACCAGTAAAAATGCCACACCGCTTCCCTCACCTACTGTCCGCAGACAGTAAGTGTCAAGGGCAAAGGGAGGTTTTGAAACTGGCAAGTGCAGGGGGGGGGGGGCAGCTAGAAGAAGGCAGGCTGCTGGGATTTTTCTGGTTGTTTTCTGTCGTCTTGAGCCTAGACTCCCCCTGTACCCCCTCCCCAGGAGATTGACATGGTGGCCGCATTTGTTTGACCAGGGTCTGTTCTGTGCATGTGAAACACCAAGAGCCTCCGTGTTTGACTCTTTGCCTGTGGACCCCCCCCCAGTGACCATCTAGTAAGCATGCTTAAAGTGGGGATATTGCAAACACTAGGCAGCTCTTGTGATGCTCAGGATACAGGAAAGGTCATTGCTTGGGGCTCTGACTCCCAGAATCCTCTCTGTCACACTGACATCAAAAAGGATTCCACAAACATGTTTCCTCAGAGGAGCCCAGGGAGCCAGACATGCATCCAGGAAAACTTTGCTTCCATCCTCTGGTTGAGTGTAAATGGGCTCACTGGGCCTCCAGCCAGAACCGAAAGCGCCCCTCAAGTCTGGCTTGCTTTTCTCCTAAATGCACAGATTCTGTGCTTTACTCACTGTGCCGAGAAGTTTCCTGAAACTCAACACTATTTATTTTCAAGCAAAGAGAGAGGTAGAGAGAAGAGACACAGAATGGGCATACCAGGGCCTCCAGCCGCTACAAACCAACCCCAGATGCATGAGCCATGTGGGTACTGGGGACTTGAACCCAGGTCCATTAGGCTTTGCAAGCAAGCGCTTAACCACTGAGAAATCTCTCTGATTGTCTCAATGCCTGCTCAGAGTGGTTTTTTGAGGGCTTTGAGTCATTAAACCATCACCTCAGGTATGCAGAAAAAGAAAGTGAAGCTTGTTTTATTCTTCTTACCTAAATTTAGTCACTCCCCTCAACCCCCCAGGGTGATCTTGGTGGACGGAACAGGACAGTGAAAGGGGACAAAAGAGGCAGTGGAATTGTGGGATCGAGATGTCACAGTATCTTTCTGCTTCACATGGGAAGAATGGACACACGGAGAGATGGATGGATGGATTCATGGGTTAACTTTAAGTCTAATGAGATCTAAGTTTGGGCAGAAGTGGTGGCCCTTGGCCTGTATCTCCTGAGGACAAATTTGCCTGAGGTTTTACCATCTGGACAGGATAGCAGCCACACTTCTTGGAGTCCTGTAGGGGGGAGAGAGGGTGAGGAGCTCCCAGATAGTTCTCTCCTTGTACCATGAGGGTAATTCTATTCAATGGCTAATGATACCCCAGGGGGGCATTATGAATAGATTTGTTACAATGGGGAGCCTGGTGCTCAGTGAGCACTTAACACATAGCCCTGTTTCTTCCCCTTTCTCCAAGGGTGTTGTGATGGTTAGGTTTTGTTGTCAACTTGATCTTTTTAATTATCTTGGGTGGGTCTCTGAGGATGTTTACAGGAAGGCAGCCTCTCAGGAAGGGGCAGGATGTAAAGAAGCTCAAAGAAGCTGGAAGTAAACATCCTTTCCTGTGTGGACAGTGTAGGAAGGAAAGGAGACTCAGGAAGCCATTAAGTCTGGGATAGGGCTGCAAGACCCCACCCTAAGGCTATATAAAGGAGAAGAAATTCCCTCCTTGGCCCTCCTGCCTGTTCCCTGTTCTGTGTGTGTGGTGTAGGTGATGTGTTTTTCTTTCTGTTTGGACCTGTGAAAGAGAGCCAGCCTCTTTCACTGTAATGGAACTTCCCCTCAATCTGTCGTTTCAGTAAATACTTTCCTCCCCCAAATTGTGCCTGGTTTAAAGATTCATCCCAGCGGCATATGGCTGACTACGACAGGTGTCTTGGTCAATCTTAGTTCTCCAGACACAGGAGATAGAGCACATCTTCATGGAGGTGAGCTTTTTATGAAGTTGGCCTGCACGGATGAATCTATGCCTTCCATCATTTTGCAGAAAAGTCGTGGGGAAGCACCAGGCTGGTGGGTGGTGACGCTGTGACCCTGAGCTGCAGTTACACTGCTCTGCCCATCTCTCTGGCAGCAGCTTGAGTCACCTGGTTGTGTCCCGAGAATGTCCTAATCACCAGCATCCGCCCCTACAGAGGTTAGCATTGCTGAGGCAGGTGGCTCCCAGCACTGCAGACCATAGACTACACAGTGCAGCCTGGCTCAAATGAAGGGGATGCCCACCTCACCCTCAGTGCCACTTAGCTGACCAGTCAGGGAGCTTTGGAAGTCGCTGTTCCTCTTGGAGATGACCTGGACCCAGATAAAAACATGTGAGCTGGGGCAAAGCTATCTAGTCCCTTATCTCCATTCTGGAACCCAAACAGCGGTCGAATTCAGGTTATTGTAGCTCATTTGGCTGCAAACCTTGACTGTTTAGAGTGAAAGCTCTTGGGTTTTACTGAAGAATAGGATGTGTTTAATTATGGAACCTTGCCCCAGGCCCTGCCATGGGTCTTATGTAATATGTGGCGCATGAATTGAATTGTATATTAACTTTCCAAAGCATGCATACTGAACCTCAACTGACCTTGGCTTTCTGGATAAGCGACTTTGCACCAGGGCTCTGGTGAAGCCCCTTGACTCTCGAGTTGTGGTTGGAATAAGCAGAAATATGAATTTGATGTAAACAGAAGAACAACAGAGCAGGATGGAAAGAGTGAGGGATTTAGGGGTAGAACAATCTGGAAGTGGCCCTTGCTCTGGGTCCTTACCAGCTGAGGACCGAGGAACCTTATCCCACCTAGGATGCTTGGTTTCTATGGCTATAAAGTGAAAACGATATCAAGACATCTCTATCACACCCTCCAAGGCTCACAGAACATTGCAGAAGAGGGCCAGAAAGATTGTCAGAGCTACTTTGGGGCACTCGGTGTCCTCCTGACAGGAACATTCTGGTGCCTTCCTGACCTTACAGGGGTTGGGATTACCCCCTCGCAGACCTGCACTGTTCTGAGCCATCAACATTCTGACAGGGGACAGAGGACAGAGGAGGACAACAGGAACAAGACATCCAAACAGAGGAAGGATTACTTGGAAAGAAGAGGGTCCTTAGTGAATAGGGAAGAAGGTAAAGGGATGAGAATATGTTCAAATTACAGAATGGTCATCAATAAAGTCCTCAATAAAAAGATTTAAAATTACCTGTTTCCTTCCATTGTTGGCTGATTAAATGAGATACCGCATTCCTAGCACATGTGGAGTGTTTAAATGGTCAGAACTTAGCACTACTCTTAAATATTATTATTCAATATTATTGAATATTAAATGTATAACTTGCTACGTCTTTGTCTCAGCCTTTGGCACATGTCATGTATAGAGTGGTAAGTTCTGTGCAAAGGGCACCTTGTTTATGGGGATCCATAGGCCAAAAGAGAGTCAATCATGACACCCACATTGGGACACCCTATTCAGTGTGGAGGCAGGACCCAGTCCTGGAAGTCCCAGGCCTAAAGAGGTAAGGCACCAAAGACCCCGAGTGACCAGAACTTCCAAAAGCCCAGGAGAAAAGGAGGTGCTGGGATATGCTACTCGAAGGAGACAGAACAGGAATCCTCAGAGCCACTATTATGGGAGGTCCTCAAAAACCCAACTTCCTAGAACCTAGGCCACTGGAAGGATTGATTGTTGGCTATGGTCTCAAAGGGAAGCTTCCTGCGAGCAGGAGAGCATGGAGAGCAGAGGCTGGGCAGCCCAGAAGAAAGCAGCAAGAAAATGAACCAAACTCTGGCCATGGGGAGCTGGCAAGAACACCCTAAGTCCACCCCCAAAACATCACCTCTAGCAAGGCTCCACCTCCCAAATTGCCACCAGCTGGGGACCAAGCATTTTGAACACAAGAGTTTATGGAAGACACCTAATTCAAATCACCACAATGAGCTAGCCCACTAAGGAGAGGAAGCAATTCCTGTGGACAGTCCCAAGAAAATTCTCCCCCATAAGAGTCTTTCCAAGAACCTTCTTCCTATAAGAAGGGTGGCCAGGTGATTTGAACCTCAGCCTAGCTGTGCCCTCAGCTGTTGGAAAGGCACTAAGAGAATGTGCTGGGTCCTGTCTCCTCTCCAGGAATTCCTGATCTAGATATCCACTCCCACTATGCTCCCGTGAAGCTCAAAGGCCTTTCACCCACCCAGACCCTGTTCCCACAGCTCACTGGCATTCCATGTCTGCTCAGTGCAGGCATTAGAGCACACAGTTCCCTTGTGAATGAGAGGATGGATGTGAACCGTAAGCACCATGATCTATTAGACAGGAGAGCATCTTCTCTGTCACCTTCTAGGTTAGCATTGTGGGACCCAGGCCAGGATGAACCGAGGTGAGCCATACAGCCCCAGCCACTCCGTGTATTTCAAGGATCCTTCTGGGTTTGTTCATGAGACCTCGTACCCCAGCCCCCAGCCTCCAGCCAGGCCCTGTGCTCTCATATGATGGGTGCTGGTTCATTGGCTTTCAGGTGAATCAACAGTGTTGATCCCAGAACTTCTCTGCATCCCGCCCCAACGCTCAGGACCGACTCCACAACTCATCTCCTGGTCAGCTTCAAGCTCTTTATGAGCTTGTGTGTGAACACAGCTAGATTCCCCAGGCCCATAAAACAGTGGCCCTCTTCTGTTTCAAGTCCCAGGAGCCTTAGTGTCCTGCGAGTGCCCTGTGCATCCCTTGGGATTCTCTTTGTGCCCCTAGTGGCAACCCTCAGAGGGTCCAGCCCTGGCTAACCTGCCCATCCATAGCCCAACTAGAGTTCTCGAGCGTCCAGCTTGCGCAGGCTCTTAGGGAGTCTTTGCCTATTCTTCCAGTGACAACATTTGTAGCTCTGCTCTGAGCAACAAGAGATCAGTGATCAATGAAAGAACACCCAGAGACTAGCGTGTATTCTTTCTTGCCTATATGTATTTATTCCCAACTAAGATAGTAAGCAGATAATCACAACTGATTTTAAGCAGCTCAGCTGGTTTCTTAACAACTTAAAATGGCTTTTTTTTATAAATTCAATAAATAGAATAAATAATATTATGGTTTCATATTTGGCCCTTGCTCCTTCCCATGTTTTCTTTCTGGAAAGTTCCAAGAAGACTCCTCAGGAATGTCACCGTGTTGCCTGCCGTGGTTTGGCTGCATGGCTGTTCACAGGAAAAAAGCTGCAGAGATAACAAGGTTGATGCATAACTGTAGCAGAGTCCAGCTGGCACCCCGAATACGACCTCACCCAAGGCCTGGGGACAGAGATGGGCAGGAAGGAGGCTTGGGACCCAGAGCAGATATAATGGGCTAGCTAGCATTTGGTAAGACCATGCAGGGAGTTAACATTGGGGTCGGTTTTAGGGGGTGTACACACACATTTAGATACCCAACAAGTGGCCCTAGATCTCTTCATTAGGGAATGCCTTTTCTTGGGATTCTTTGAGGACATTGTCTTTTCAAGATCATTTTCTAGGAGTGAGACTTTGGGGTCACACAGACCAAAGTTTGAATCCCAGCTCTGCCTCGTATTAAAGCATGGAACAAATGAGTTAACTTCCTCTAGCTGCAGTTTCCTGAGCTCTACAATGGGGTCGAGGGAGCTACTACTGCCTCAGTGTGGAGCACTAGGAGGAGCCCCTAGACTAGGGCTGTGGGTGGTCAGACACCCGCAACTAGGTGGCCTTCTGTGCTATTCTGCTGACACACATCTACAGCAGGCAGGACACTTGCCCAGTCCCTGCTCTCAGGAGATGGGGTGAATGCTGCTGATGACAGGGTAGGTGGCAAGTACCCACCTAGATCTGGGTGCGTTTTTCTTTAGAAATCTTTCAGTCATTCTGAGGGGCGAGGGCTACTTGACTTCTAGACCACCACAGCCTTCATTATCAATTATCAATGGATAATTCAGTGTTCTATGGGCCATGGCCCTGATTCTCTATATTATAGCTTCTGATAAAACCAGGAGAGGTTCATTTCCTTATCTGACAAGCAGAGAGAAGAAAATAGACACACGTGGTGTCCATGGTTCTTATTAAACCAAGGGGGAGGGGAAGGACACTGGACCTTCTGGAATAGATCGAGATTTGATTCTCTCGTTTCTGTTTAGATTTCTTACCTGTCTACTTATACCCTTGAACTACCAACGTAACTGTCTCATCCAACCAGAGTGGACACATCCACATTTATGCAGAAATCATAGGTCACATGTAAACACACTCACCGGACACTTGGCATTCTTGAAGAACTCAACCATCTTTCTCACCCGATAGAAGATCGGTAAGTACTCTCTTCTTTGTGTGGTGTTGATCAACTGTGACAGCCCCTCCCGGAAGCATGGGGTGGTACAATTATCCTAATGAATAATAAGGATTTAGGAAAACTGTCTCTGGACAGTTTTAAGAAGAATTCACAAAAATAATGATTTTAGAGATTTATTTAATTTAAGTGTAACCCAAACTTGCACTGTTTTTATTTTTTTGGTGGGGGGCTTCTTTGAGGTAGGGTCTCACTCTAGCCCAGGCTGACCTGGAACTCACAGTGATCATTCTACCTCTTCCTGCTAGGATTAAAGGTGTGTGCCACCAGGCTGGCCATATTTTCATTTTGTACTTGGCCATTCAACTCATAAGATGGTCAATACCTTTTTATATATATACTGAGACGTATTCAGATTTCTCAAGAGCCATAAAGCTAACTACACACAAGACAACATATACCATTTAAAATATCAAGAGTCTGGTGTTAATAGAGAATACTAATCATTGAAAGTGGGGAATATCTAATTATTTCTTATTTAAAATATATAATAAAGTGAATTCTTTTTCTTAAAAGCTTAAATAACAGAATCCTGATTTTTTTCCCCCCACTGTACTTACAGATGGGATGGGCAGACACAAACAACTGGTCACCTGTAAGAGAAAAGATTCCGTGAACATTCTAGATGTGGAGCTCAAGTCTGGTTTGGAAAGTTCTGGAAAGAATACTCACATTGGCACTGCAGCTGCACTTTGAGGGTGGATCTGCCTGAAACAGGTGGAGAGATGAGAAGCCACATGTCATTCTCCTTGGAGTGGGTCACGGGGTTACCCATGCTCCCGGTCCCAGAAGCCTACCTGCAGCTTTTCGATGAGGTAGTTGGTGTCTCTGATTCCCATAATGATGGATTCAGGGCATTCATTACCATGCACAGAGCAAGAGAGCAGGGCACAGGCAAGGACAGCAACCAGGAGCATCTTGGCAGGAGATTGGAGTTCAGCCTGCAGACACCTTCCAGTCTGGTGGTATTTAAAGCTCTTTTCAAACAGGGAAAAACCCTGATATCAAAATGATACTTATACCCACTTTTTCTCTGTAAATTGGGGCCGATTGATATTGAAAAAACAAACAAAAAAAATCACTGAGTCATTGACAAAGACTCCGGCTCATGCCAGGAAATGCCATTCCTCAGAAAAGTTGCTCTCCAAAAAGTTGGGCTCCAAAATGCTACAGGACAAATGAAAGCTCTAGACATCCTAATTTTTCTGAAGGCGGGAAGTCTTGTGAGAGAATCTTTTCCATGAAAACCCATGTCTGTGTTTTCTCTTTTGACATAACTGCTAGGCTAGCCGGTCATGGGCATCCTAACAAAGGGTTAATAGATGATCGAACGGGCAGAAGGAAGCAGGTGAGTGACACCTCTTCCACCTGTAGGGCTAGCCTTTGGTCACTGCAGCCCAAGTTTACTAGCTTTTATTTCCAGATAGACATCCTCCTTCTGCCCAGGAGCAAATGCCCCCCTTCCCACCCCACACCTGCCTCCAAGATATATTCTTCTAATGAAAGGTACAAAAAAGGAACTTTCTAGAAGCACTTATGCAGCACTGTGTAACAAGAGCCTTATAAGCTCAGTCCTTAAAATCGGATAATGCCTAATACTTGTTGAACACTTACTATGTACCAGGCTCTTTATGCAAATTAAACCATGTTCTTTGCACAGCCACTGAGTGAGAAAGGTACTAATTTGTTGCCCCTATTTTCTCTCTCTTAAAATACCAGCTACATCTTAGCTCCTGGGCTTTTTAATGTGACTATAGGTTGATCACCGTGAGCCAGAAAGCAGATTCACCGTGGCCCTCAAGATAAGTACCATAATTATGTCAGAATTTAATAGATGGGGAAATTGAGGCACAGTACTACATTTCCCATAGCTTCATGTGTTTGGAATTCTCATATCGAACCCCCAGCTGGTGGTAATGTGGGAGGTGGAGAGGACCTTGGGGTGTGAGAGCCCAAGCCCCATGGCCAGAGCTAGCTCATTCTTGCTGGTTGTTATGGTAAGATGTGATGCCCAGCCTCTGCTCTGCCATGTCACGGTGGAGTTATCCCTCTCTGGAAACTGTAAGCCTGAAACAGACCCTTTCCTCCCATCAGCTGCTTCTGGTCAGGTTTTTTGTCCCAGAAACCAGCAAGTAACTGCTACATATGAAGAAGCAAGTCATTGCCCACAGCTATACAACTCAGAAACCATTCAAGTCCAGACGTCTAGCTTTCAAGTGCAGCTTTTTTGGGAGGTGAGCGCTGGAGACTGAAACCAGAGCCTCAAGCTTGCCAGGCTGATGCTTTAGCACTGGGCTTATCCTGGCCACCAAGTTCAGCTCTTATCTCTCCTCTTCTTCCCCTGTTCCAAGTGCTCTTTCTCCCCTCCCCACAGCCAGGAGCATTATGGGTCATGTTTCCCTGACTACGTTTCTCTTAGATCCCAGGGAATCGCAAACATTCACTAAATGCTTCTGACCTACCTCAAGCATTTATTTGCAATGTAGTTCTTGACATAGAAAAGTGCACACACTAGGATCCTTGTAAGGATTCAAATCAAGTCACCCTTGAAGGTGAGTGTAGGTGGAAAACCGTGTCTTCTACATCGTCTGCTACGAAGGTAGGACGACCTTTATCCAGAGTAGTAAGCACTGACAGACTCCCAAGACTTTCTGAGCACTGTTGCAAGGTGCAGGACAATACTGCTTCTCGTTGCATTTCATTCCTTGGGAGAGAATTGGATGGGTAGAATTATTTACCTGCAATGTGGGGAAGAGACCATCCTGGAGGACACACACACACACACACACACACACACACACACAGAGAGAGAGAGAGAGAGAGAGAGAGAGAGAGAGAATGGGCATGCCAGGGTCTCTAGCCCCTGCAAACAAACTCCAGATGCATGCACCACTTTGTGCATCTGGTACTGGGGAATCGATCCTGGGTTATTAGGCTTTTCAGGCAAGTGTCTTAACCATTGAGCAACGCTTCAGTCCAACTTACTGCTTTTTTTCTTGGTAGTAACAGTTTTGAATGAGATGAGATAATATCAGGAGAAAGACTATAAAAGGTATTCAAATTTGAAGGGACGGAATCAAATGATTCCTATTTCCAAATGACAGCATTTTATATAACTAAAAACTTCACCAAACAGGGGGAAAAGTCCTAAATTTATTTGCATGTATCTATATTAAATGTTTAAGAATTACTGATTAAAGGAGCCATACATTTGATTTCACAAAAATTTATTGAATATATATTATTTGAAAGTAACCAGCATGTCATTCCCAAGAGATGACAAATACAAAGGGGACATAACATTTCAAGAGGTTTTGCGTGGAAAGTATTTGAAGGGTGAAGACAAGGAGTCAGCGAAACTTCAGTTCTGGAGTCTTTGAGAGTCGCTGCTGGGATTGTTTGCAAACTTTTTTTAATTGTCCATAATGAGTTATAATTATTTAGTGGGCAAACAATGAGTTGTTATCCCCAATTCCCCGATGCTCCCCCTCCCCCATCCCCAACCAGCTGGATGTCCTCCTCCGTGGGTCTTCTGGATCAGTCCTTGTGACAGGGGACCATGGATAGCCTAGTATTCAGCCAGGTTCTCCTGGCCCTAGTATGTTGTTACTGAGGGGTGCCATGCCTCTGGATAGTCTTAGTAGCTGCCTGGGAAGGGCTGTGTGGGGTGGGGACTCCCACTCCGCAGAGAATGAAAGAGTAAGAGGGAGACAGATTAGGTAAATGAGTCTTCATAATTCTTTTTCATCTCCCCACCCACTCAGTTATTTAAGAAAGAGAGCAGGATAAAGCCGATCTGTGAGGAGCTCTGCAGTTCAAAACATCCTTAAAACAGCAGATGTTTATCTAATAGTCTAACCCCTTTTGAGGTTTAGCTTCTAGGATTTTTCTCGGTATCAAAATGCAAGTATGCAAATGATCTCTTTCAGAGGAAATGCAGCCAGCTCAGAAGTTACTAAATATCACCAAGGCTGGAGAGTGGGAGAGACGCCAAGATTTAACATCGATAACATTCATAACAATGACAAAAGACAATAATCAATCATTTATTTCGTTCCCGAGATAAAGTTGAGCACATTTATTCGGTGATTAAAAAGTTCATGTGTTATGAGTTACTTCTCCAGGAATACAACAAAATGGTTGTTTGTTCTAAGAACCCACAGCACAAAAATTACAAAAAATTATGAGCTATGAAATTTCCAAGTAAAACACATTTTGCATTATACCATAAATAGCAAAGAGACAACTCCTTATGAGAATCCTGTAGCATTGGTTTCTTCATCAAAGAGTTATTTTACATCACTATTTCTTAAGCAAGTGTGATGGAGATAAACCTCTTTGGATATACTTTTCCCCCAAAGGAGGGTGGTTTTAAACTGAGCACCCCCAAACTCCTGAGCAAATTCTGCTCTGTCTCCCATGAACACAAAGCCACTGTTCCCTGTTTGGCTTCCTCAGGGTTCTCCTCCTCCCCCTCTCCTCACCACCCAGCCCCTCCAAGTAAATAAAATTTCTCATACAGCATCACCAGAGTCTATTGTCCCTTGATGCTTCCCCTAGATTTCTCAGACACTGTGGAAACCCTCTTAGCCATGGCTGATTCCCTGATGTCCACCATCCAGATTAGAAAAGGTGAGAGAACTCTCCTGATTTGCACCGGGGAAAGTGTACATTTGTAGAATCTGTGAGCTCAATATACACGGGCAGCATGGTAAGTAAGTCCTTTCTCTGTCATCTCAGGGCTCTCTCAGCATTTGTATTGACTCCTTTTCAGAAACGTGGGAAGCGGTGATAAGGTGAGAGACGTCCTGGTCCTGTAGTGGGTGATCCGAACTGCACCTGGGAAATCCCGAGCCTGGGCGCTTGTCCACCATGACAAGCCTTCATCTCCATTTCCGGGCACCCAATTTCCACAGCCCACATTCCAAGTTGACTTGATGTGATCAGAAATTCAAGGTATGCTTTGGGGGGCAAGGGGAGGCAGATGCTAGAGACGCTGACGGTAGGGTGTTCTGGGATTGCTGTCACAATGGACCAGCAGGGTGACTTAAAACAACCAAAGATTATTCCCTCCAAATTCTGGAGCTCAGCAGTCCAAAGTCAAGGTGTGGGTCCTGTCGAGCTGAAACTTGCAAAATAAGCCTGCCAAATGCCATGGAATTCTCTCTCTCTCTCTCTCTCTCTCTCTCTCTCTCTCTCTCTCTGTCTCTCTCTCTCCCTAGATTTGAATGTTTAGATATGTATGTTAATTCGAGTGACAGACAGCAGAGGCCAGGAAACTGGAGAGTGCCCTTGGGGTGGTGGAGGGGTTAGTAGAATACATGTGGTATGTAAGCAGAGGGGCAGAACACTGGGGATGAAAGGGTTAAATGGGGGTTGGGGATGGAGGAGGGGGTTAATCACAAGTACAGATATATGAAAAAGCCATATGGAAACCTGCTTCTTTTGTTAACTAATTAAATAATATAATTAACAAAAAAGTTTAAACAGAAGTATCCTGTGTGACTGGAAAATGGTACACCCAGAAGCCATAGGTTATTATAGGAAAATCCCTGTGCCAGAGGTGGGTTACCTCCCAGTGAGTCATTGGTCAGGGAGGTCCTTGAGACCCCAAAACAATACAGGCCATTGCCAACTGCTCTTGGTAAGTCCACCGGACCCAGATGGTATGACCGACCAAAGTGCTGAAGACATTTCATGAGTCAAAAATTAAGCCAAAACTGATCAGGCAGCTTCCTCCCTGCTGTCGAGCTGTCATGGTCCTGGAAGGTGCTCTGGAGGCTGTTGGAAAAGAAGAGTCATCAACAGTCTTACACAGTGGTGGTCCCTGCGAGCTGAACAACTGTCCAGCAAGATGTGCCCATTAGCACAAATTAGCATGACTATTGTGGGGGGCAACCAACTGCTTTCTGATTGGATTTAAGGCCTGCTTTATGGGGTGGAATTCATGCCACAGACTGAAAACCTAGGCGAAGGTCTGTGGCCCGAGAGGTCATAAGCCCTAGGAAGAAAGCTACTGTTGTTTGCTACATGGATATGCTCTGTCATCAAATTGTTCTAGACGAGTACAACTCTCAGCTCTAGTGAGAGAACACTCCTTTTGTAGTGACTACCGAGGACACTCAAACCTGGTCAAAGTGCTGAGAACAAGAGACTGTGAAGTACTCAGCATCAAGCGAGGCATCTATGCCACCCCTCCAAGGGCCTGGGAGCATTATGGAAGAGTGGGTTGAGAGAGTGTAAGGTCAGAGGATGGGGAGGAGTTCTGTGGAACACTGCTTTCCAGACATTGCCTCCTCGACCTCATAGGAGATCATACAACTGACAATCCCATGGATGGTTGAGAATGTCCACCTCTGACACCTCTGCCATCCCTGCACTGTGATTTGTTATTAAACCTGGGTTGGACACATACATGATGCTGGTACAAAATCAATGAAGTCACAAATTAATGAATTATTGTTCCTTTATATTTCATTTGTAAATTCACTGATTGTACCCAGTTTTCTGTTGATGTGTCGTTGGTCTTTTACTTACTAATACTTCAGAGTTCCTTGTTTCTTCTTGCTTTTCAAATATATACATTTTAGGGTATGGACACAAACAGTATAGCTTATTGTTTTCTATGTTTAATCAATACTATAGTAGCTAAATCTCTCTTTTTCTGTAGTGTTTTGAAATACCACTGTATTATGTATCAATTTTTCATAATTAATTAATTAAGTTAATTAATTAAGTTAATTAATTAATTAATTAAGGCAGTGGGCTGAGGATCCAACCCAGGGCATCACACAGGCTAAGGAATCATTCTACCATCAAGCTACATCCCCCCCAAACCCCACTTCCTTTTCTTTATTATTATTTTTTGTTTGTTTGTTTGTTTTTTGAGGTAGGGTCTCTCTCTATCCCAGGCCGACCTGGAATTCACTATGTAGTGTCAGGTGGCCTTAAACTCATGGTGATTCTTCTACCTCTGCTTCTGAGTGTTGGGATTAAAGGCGTGCACCACCATGCTCAACTCACCTTTCATTTTTTAAAAATGCATTTATTTGTTTGCAGGCAGACAGAGACATAGAAGAAAGGCAGATAGCGAATGAGTGTGCCAGGGCCTTTAGCCACTGCAAACAAACTCAAGACATATGCACCTCTTTGTGTATCTGGCTTTACATGGGAACTGGGGAATCCAACTCAGGTCATTAGGCTTTGCAGGCAAATGCCTTAACCACTGAGCAATCTCTCCAGCCCTTTCATTTTTAAAGAGCATTTTAGATATTTGTGAACATTTACAGCTCTAAATTGGCCTTATTATTATTATTATTTTGGTGTTCTCTCAAAAAAATAGTGCTGGGAAAGTGCTCAATTCAAACAAATTTGAGAAAAACCCATTATTCTTGAAATTTTGAATCTTTCCACCAATGAAGATTAGATATCTCTGATGATCAAGCATCTTCCCATTTCCCTTTATTTCATTTTTTAGTCCCCCCTCCTTTTAAAATTAAGACCCTGTGCATCTTTGTGAAGTTTATTCCTAGGTTCACTGCTTGTCACCTTCTTGTTGCTGAGATAAAACATCCAATCAAAAGCAGCCGATGGGAGGGAAGAAAGGATTTACTTAGCTACGGTCTCAGGTAGAAGCGTTACCATGGCGAGGCAGAGCAAAGGCTGGGCATCACATCTGCCCTTAGCTGGGAAGCAGCAGCAAGAAACTATGCCAGCTCTGACAAGGGCAACTGAAGGAGGGGTGTCACTTGGGGTGGACCTTTAACGCCCACCCCCAGTGACACCCCTCCTTCTGCAAAGATCCACTTCCCAGACTGCCACCAGCTGGGGATTGAGTATGAGGCTCAATCACATACACAGGAGGCTGTGGGAGACATCTCCCATTCAGACCACCATTCCCCTACTTAGTCAACAATATTTATTGAGAACTTATATCCAGGGCAGTGTTCTGAGGTCCTGTGAAACAAAACAAACTTCCTGGTCTCTAAAGGCTACATTCTAGAAAGTAGAGAATGACAACAAAAGCCAAATGAATAAATACTCTGGTACTATGTCAAGTGGTGAGAAGCCTGGAAGACAAAAGCCAGTAAAGCAGTGGAGGGGGGGGGCGGAGCTGTGTCCTATTGTGGGGCCAGGGAATGAGTCTTTGATAATGTGGGCGTGGGCCGAGGCTCAGAGGAGGTCAGTGCCTCACACTATTATTCATGAAAGAACTTTTCTGGCAGGAAAATGGGAAGCACAAAGGCCCTGGGGCCTCCCATGCCAGAGCAGCAGCGGGAAAGCTAGTGTTTCTAGAGCAGAGCAGAAGGGCAAGAGGGCAGATGACCTCAAATCCTGAAAGCAACCAGGCCCCCTGGGCTTCCACTGAGGAACGTGCAGCCACGCCCAGAAATGACCTGGTCTATGTCTATTTTATATAGAGTAGCTGGGAGAAGACGCTCCAGAAGGAAGAACCAGATCCTTCTGCAGGTCCTAAAAATAAAAATAGAAATTGACTAGCCAGGGCTGGAGAGATGGCTCAGTGGTCAAGGCACTTGCTCGCAAAACCTAACAACCTGAGTTCAATTCCCCAGTACCCATGTAAAGCCAGATGCACAAAGTGGTACATGCATCTGGAGCTCATTTGCAGCAGTTGGAGACCCTGGTGTGCTGCCCATTCTCTCTCTCTCTCTCTCTCTCTCTCTCTCTCTCTCTCTCTCTCTCTCTCTCTCTCTCTCCTTGCAAATAAATAAAATATTTTTAAAAAAAGAAAAAAGAAATCAACTAGCCAGCTGAGGGTAACAGGGCCCCCATGGCAAACTGCTTTTTTAAAAAAAAATTTTATTGGCAACTTTCATAAATATTCAATATACACTGGTCTTAAAAAACTTTTTATTTACAGCTTCCATAAGTACGGATAATAAACCATGATAATTCCCACCCCACGTCCATTCTCCCCCCTTTCAAATCCACCCTCAATTGAATCCCTTATTTCCAATTAATCTCTCTCCTATTTTGATGTCATCATTTTATTTTTCTGTTCTGAAGGTCTTGTGTAGGTCATGCAGGCACTGTGAGGTCATGAATAGCAAGGCCATTTCGTGTCTGGAAGACAGCACTGTAAGCAGTCCTCCCCTTCCTTTGGCTCTTACAATCTTCCTGTCACCTCTTCCACAGTGGACCCTGAGCCTTGGAGGGTGTGACAGATGTCTCACTCAATGCTGAGGACTCCACTGGCACTTCTGCTCGCTCCAGTGTCACCGCCATGGGAAAAGAGAAGCTTCTCTAACCAAAGTGAGAGCAGCATTAACATGTGGGTATAAGTACTGAGAGGGCGGTTTGGTGGGCATAATTTGTCCATTTAGCCAGACAACTGTGGGTCCGTGGGTTAGTAGGGAAGTTGCAGCATGCATCAACTCCCTGTTCATCCACGGAGCTGGGTGAGCAGACGAGAGATGAGTCCTCTCGGGAAAACGTGGCAGTGGGAAGTTTTCATTCATCATATAGAGAGCATTTGTTTATATAGAGAAAAGGGCAGAGGTAAGAGTATAGACAGCAAGGGGATTGGTAGGGGCAAGATCTGTGGACATCTCATGAGTTTGATTGGTAGGGACCAGTATCCTTTGGATATCTATTTTTCATAGATAAATTGAGGGGCATACGTGACTCTATACATGTATATGATGTCAGCAGAGGAAATGTAACCTTATTGTTTAGGTTTGTTATTGCAGCTGGACTAAGTTTAGGCCTTGAGTTGCCTGCTTATCTCAGGGCACAGCTATGGCCTGCCTGGGGGCTGGAGTGTTCAGGATTGTTAAGATTTATAGGGGCCATCAGACTTTGCCTCAACTTCCTTATAAGGAGACAGTCCCAGAAGCCTGCCAGACTCAGCAAAACCCTACATCTTCCATGCCCCTTAGCAGGGTCCCACACGAGCCCTTTAATTCCTTTCCATAGTTCAGATTACAAATGTGATGATAGTAATAGCAGACACTATTGTCATTTTCTTCACTTTGCTGGAAATGCTTTCAATATTTTTCATTGAAATGTCATATTTGCTATTGATTTAGTGAGGGAGTAGTCTTGAGTTCCTAACTCATTAAATTAATATATATTATAAATATATACTTATATATTTATGAGAGAGGAGAGGAGAGGCATTCCAGTGCCTCTTGTTGCTGCCACTTTGTGCATCTGGCTTTACGTGGGTACTGGGGGAGGTTAAACCTGGGCCAGCAGGGGTACTTGGGGGTTAAACCTGGGCCAGCAGGCTTTGCAAAGAGCCTTATACAGCTGAGTTAACTCCCCAGCCCTCACTAGTATTGGCTGAATATTATTAAATTATAATCCTTCTAACAGGAATAAAGATATTTAAAGAGACATTCACATCTCTCCTTTTTGTTATTAGGCTATTAAGACAATGGATCCCAAGTAATTGGAATTTCTCCAGAAATCTCAGGCTGGGACAAGAAATGTCTGAAGTTTGGTACTTGCTCTAGAGGGAGTTGTCTCCCAGGAAGAGATTCCACAGTTCTGACAACCTGTCAGAACACTTGGCTCAGACAGTGCCGCTGGGGACAGTGCCTTGACAGGGTCTGCTTAGACCTCCGGCCTTCGTTTAAACCTAAACCTGGCATTAGGGCTCCAAAGGTGGTCCTAGGAGTGAAGGGGGGTCTTAGGGGTGGGGGGTCCTAGGGGTGGGGGTCCTACTGGTGTGGAGGGTCCTAGGGGCGTGGGGGATCCTAAAGGTGTGGGGGTCCTACGGTTGTGGGGAGTCCTAGGGTTGGGGGGTCCTAGGGGTGGGGGGAGGTCTCACACTGTGGTCACATTGAGTAAATCTTTCCCATACCTTTTACTGTTACTGTGTTTCTTCTTAATTTTGAAATGGCTGAATCCGAGGAGGTGGGGTTGCCAGAGCCCAGCTCTGCCCCAACACATCCACTGTTTTGACTTGAGGTCCCCATCCGGGTCACATGTTTCATCTTTCAACTGTTAGGGACACGGATAAGAAGTGGAAAGCAAAGGAGATGGGTTAAGAACAGAGTGGAAAAGCCCCAAAGTGTGAAGGCAAGTGTGGGTGCGTGTTAGCATTTCAGCTGGCATCCAAAGAAGTCAAAGAAAAGTTACACTTCCGACCTTGAACTCAGCAAAGCAGGCGGGCCCAGCAGGAAGGGACAGGGAGAGGAATGCAGACTCAAGACTGGGCCCACCCAGGGGTGACAAAAGCCCAAAGCCCAAGAAAAAGTCCTGGAAGAAAAAAGAAATCCTGAAGAAGGAGGAACTGGGAAGCTGACCCTGATGGCCATGTTGCTGAGGCAGGGTGGAGTGTTCTAGTCTCTCCAGGGCAGGGTGGCATCTCTGTTCTAGATGACCTTGCCGGCCACCTCTGTCAGCCATGGAGGTGCAGGCAGGGGCAGGACTTAGACCTTGGGCTGCTTGGGTCCAAGGCTTTATTTCACACCAGGACAGACCTGCAGGGTCCTAAGCAAAGCCGAAGGAAGCTTCGGAATGCCAGGAGGGGCTGGATGGTGGGATCCAAAGAGAAGCCTCACCTTGAGTAAAGCGGGGATGAGGAGGTTTTAAGAGTTTTCAGAAAGGGGAGATGGGAGCACTGCAGTGGGAGGGAAGAAGGTTGAGTGCCTATGACTCAAGCCTAAAGAATGGGGTGAGGGCATTTCTCTTCTGGATCTGTAATACCCGCACAACTTCTCTTTAGGAAGTGAGGTTTCAATTAGCCCTTTCCCTACCCAGGACCACAGGTAGGGGACTGGGAGAAGTGTCATTCTTCATCTAGGCCCTGGGGCAGTAAGACTTAGTCAATTTCCTTAGCAGTTGATAGGGATTATCTGGTCCTGGGCACAGCTTTGGGCCGGGAGGGGCAGCTGTCTTAAAACCTAACACCTACGGGAGTCTCCCAGAAGAGCTCCGGGGCTCCTGCCATTAGGGTGCCCAAGGCTGGGGTGTCCCCATCATGAATTTATAGTTCATGTCTAGTTCTCTTAGCCAGGTACACGTTCCCAGTCAGACCTAATGAACAGTTTACCTTTATCTGGGGCAGTAAGAGAGAGACCAAATTCTCTTTCAGAAAGACAAAGGATTGTGTTCACATATCATTTAGACCTCCTACCTCGATAAGTGAGTTCATTCTCAATATTACTTTTCTATTTCTCAGGTTTTGATCTCAGTTTATGATGTTCTGACTACAGTGAATCAGGTAGACATTCATCTCTGTAAACTTTGGAAGAGTTTAAATAGTGAAAATGATCTATGTTCCCTTGCTCCTCCAGGGGCAAGGGGCTTTTCTTACTCGTGTCTACCTGTCAGTGCCTGGGACCTAGTTCCTGGGATAGGTGCTGGATGAGCTAAAGTTAGCCTGGCCTGTTCAGAAATCTTGATGGAATGGCTCCATGGGGTTTTGTTTCTTCTGGTATTTCTGTTGCCTGTTTGGTTTTTGAGAGTGACAGAGCCTCTCATACTAGTGGCTTTAAGTTTGTGACTTGCGACTCTCAAAAAATTAACAAGTGCAGACTCATCAGGACGGCAAGTTAAGAAGGGTCTACTTGGGATTGAAGAGGTGGCTCAGGGGGTCAAAGGTACTCGCTTGCAAAACCTAACAACCTTTGTTTGCAGTGCTAAGAGCCAGATGCACAAAGTGCACATGGATCTGGAGTTTACAGTGGTAAAAGGCCCGGAGACACCTGGTTTTTTCCTCTCTCTCTGCTTGCAAATAAACAATAAAGCATTGTTTAAAAACTCTGTTCTTTACATTTTATTTTTATTTATTAACTCTATTAACTGTGTGACATGTCTTATTTCCCCAATTTAGCATTTTATGCTTTATCTTGAATAGTTCTCTCCTTATTTGGATTTGTTTTCTAGCTCTGTGCCTTGCACATTTCTTTCACCTCCTACACAAATAGCAGCTCTAAGTGTTGAGCTCACTGTTTGGTAGACAGTGCTGCACATTTGCAAGTGGGAGAGAGAGAGAGAGAGAGAGAGAGAGAAATATATAAGAATGGGTGTACCTAGGGCCATATTTTATTTTATTTCAGTAACTTTTATCATCACTGTGACAAAATATCTGACAAAAGCAACTTAAAGAAGTGTGATAGGTTAGGGTGACTGGGACCCAAAGGTAACCAGGAGTGTCCTTGAACTGTACTTTCAGGCAGGCTCCACTTATCTCAAGCCTGACTCCCTCCCCTGAGTGGGAGATGTCTCTTACTAGAGTTCAAACCTAATCCTGAAACCGATTGGTCAAAGACAGACCAGCTAAACCAGCTGTCTCTCTGACTTATGCGGTAGGGCCATATTTTAAATGCACTATTTCAATGAACCTTCAAACCTCCCCTCCCCCCACCCCCACCCCCGCCACCAAGATCTCCTGAGTCTTCACAGTCTAGTGAGTATGGGTGCCAACCTGAGCCACATCACCTCTGCCACTTACATCTCTGTGACCTCATGTCAGTGACTTCTCTGTGCTTCGGTTTTCTACTCTGTAAAATGGGACGGTAGAATCTGCAGCACAGGGCTATTGTAGGGGATCAGTGAATTTGTACATAAGAAGCCCCTAGAGCAGTTGCTGACCCACACTCAGTACCGTGGAAGAAGCTGACATTATCCAAAGATGAGTAAATGGACACTCAGAGAAGCACAGTAACTTACCCAGGCTCCCACCGCCATTTCCAAGTAAACAGCCATCTTTTGAACTCACCCTGATGAGCATCGCAAAGATTTCCACGGTTTTCTCATTCTTACTAATTTCTCAAGTCTATAACTTCAGTTCTGTTTCTTCTTGGGTAAAGTTACCATTTCTTCCCCTCACCAGGAAACCCCTCTGATTCTTCCTATCTGCATGACTTTCATTATTAAAATCAGAAATGATACTAGGAAACGCCCAGTGATGGCTTTGCATTGTCACACTTACTAGGATGCAGTCGGCCTACTTAATAGTCAGATCACATTCAATCGTTTGTTTTTTCAAGTCTTTGACTTCCATTTTTTTCTTTCTTTAATTCCCAAATTTTCTACTAAAATTAAGTTAAAAATTCCATTCAAACTTTGGTTTCCACTGGAGTTCCACCCTGGATACAAACATCTATCTGCCTTCTTTTTTCTCCCAAATCAAACTGATGTCCACTGACAGGCCCTAAAACCAGTTTTCAGGTTCCATCTGCCCTTCCCATACCTCACCTCTGCACCCCTCCCACCTTTGTATTCCTTAATTGGCTGTTTAGAAAGTTCCAGATTTACAAAAGAATACAGCATATTTTGTGTACAGCTGACTATATTGATATGCCACCCTGGGTCCCATTGCTGAACCAATGTTGAAATATTATTAACTGAAGTCCATAACTTATTCAGGCTTCATAAATATTTCCTTTTTAAAAAATATTTTATTTATTTGAAAGAGTAAGAAAGAGGCAAATGAGAGAGAGAGAGAGAGAGAGAGAGAGAGAGAGAGAGAGAGAGAGAGAGAGAGAGAGTGCCAGGGCCTCTAGAGACTGCAAATGAACTCCAGACACAACTGCCACTTTGTGCATCTGGTTTTACATGGGTACTTTATGTGGGTACTGAGGAACTGAACTCAGGGCCTTCTGCTTTTCAGGCAAACACCTTACCCGCTGAGCCATCTCTCCAGCCCCATTATTTCTTTTTTTAAAAAAACATATTTATTGATTTACTTGCAGAGAGAGAGAGAGAGAGAGAGAGAGAATGGGCATGCCAGGGCCTCCAGCCACTGCAAACAGACTCCAACTGCATGTGCCACCTTGTTCACCTGGCACCACCTTGTGCATCTGGTTTTATGTGGATACTGGGGAATTGAACTCCAATCGTTAGGTGTTGCAGGCAAGTGCCTTAACTGCTGAGCCATCTCTCTAATATTTCCTTTTTTAAAAAAAAAGTATTTATTTCAGAAGGAGAGAAAGAGGAGGAAGAGAAGAGAGAACGGGCATGCCAAGGCTTTTTGCCACTTCAGACGAACTCCAGACACGTGCACCACTTTGTGTATCTGGCTTTGCGTAGGTACTGAGGATTTGAACCCAGGCTGTTAAGCTTTGCAAGCAAGTACCTTTAAAATCTGAGCCATCTCTCCAGCCCCATAATTTTTTAACGTCCTGTTCCTGTTCCGGGACCACATCTAGGACATTAAATTTAGCCGTTATATCACATTGGAGCTCCTCTCAAATAAGATCATTTCTCAGACTTGCTTGGTTGTGATGGTCTTGAGAGTTTGGGGGATCAATGGTCAAGCATTATCTATAGCACCTTTAAGTTGAGATTTGTCTGGTGCCTTTCTCATGACTAAATTGAGCTTATATGTTTTTTTTTTTCTGGGTGTGTGTGTGGGACCACAAGACTGTAGTGCTATTTTCTCTTGTCATATCCTATATCAAAGGTACATATTGTTGACTTGATCACTGCTGACCGTGTGGCTGTGGTAGTTTCACGGTTCTGTTGTAAGAGAGCACACCATGCACAGACCGCCTTAAGGAGCCGAGAGCTGCGCTCCATCTCTCTGATGATTGAGGGTCTTTAAGTCGTTTAGAATTCTTACACAGGAAAAACTGACCTCTCTAGTCATCTATTTATTATTTGCCAATAGAGATTCATGAGCACTTATTCATGATAAAATTCAATGCTTCTTATTCAGATTGTATCAGATTTGGCCATCAAGGAGCCCGTTTGCCTTCTGTGTTCCTTGGAGCCCATCCGTATGGCATCTTTGGTTTGGGGATGGGGAAGCTTCCTCCCCTTCCTTAGCTCACACTGGCTTTCTTCTAGTAAGTGTGTGTGTGTGTGTGTGTGTGTGTGTGTGTGTGTGTACCTGCACATAGGCATGCCAGGGCCTCCTGTTACTGCAAATCCCAGATTCATGTGCCTTTTTTTTGCATCTGTCTTTACATGGATACCAGGGAATCAAACTGGGACCAGCAGGCTTTACAAGCGAGCACCTTGAACCACTGAGCCATCTCCCCAGCCCTCAAATTTGCTTTCTTGTGCTACAAGATACTCCAAGTTCATTTTGCCTTTCTGTCCCACTTCTAGAAGCTGCCATTTCTCCAGATCCTGACTGAGGAATGTAGCTAGATGTGCTCATGGCTGCTGATATCCCACTGAGAGGTTTAAATTGTCCAGTTATCGTCAGGAGTTATCCAAATATAAATCAACTTGTTCAAATAGATTTTGTTCCAATATCCTGCTTTCCATATCTTATTTTCTGGGTGCAATATGAAAATAAAAATTATAGTTAACACAGGAAACAAAACACTATTAAGTGCTTCCTCAGGGAGGGTCATTTGCTCTGAATGATCCATGTAACCTGCTCAGTATTTTTATGCCTCCAGTAATTTCTTGTTCTGCTGATACAAATGGATAGTTGTTCAGGAAGAGAATCAAATTAGTATTAGTAGCTGAGCTGGCCTCCAACTGAGACTGTGTAAGCCAGTATCATCTCTTTCCATCCTTTACAAAAAGAGAAAACAGGTTTACATGTGTGCTTTTTAAAAATAGTTTGACTCGGGCTGGAGAGATGGCTTAGTGGTTAAGACATTTATCAGCAATGCAGAAGGACCTGAGTTCAGTCCCCCAGTACCCACATAAAGCCAGATGCACAAAGTGGTGTATGCATCTGAAGTTCATTTGCAGTGGCTAGAGGCCCTGGGGCACCCATTCTCGCTGTCTTTCTCTATCTCTCTGCTTACAAATAAATAAATAAAAATATTTTTACTTATTTATTTGAGAGGCAGACAGACTGGAGAGAGGCAGGCAGAGAGAGAGAATGAGAGAAAGAGAGAGAGAAAGAACTAGAGAGAGAGAGGACATGAATATGGGCATGTCCACTTTGTGCATCTGGCATGTGGGTACTGGAGAATCACTACCATTGAGACGTTCTTGGGTGGAATATCACCTTCTCCAGGAAGCTGGAAGTCTTCCACTTAGAAGATCTTGTAAGATGTCATCTCAGCCATTTTTGATCTTGCAGATTTCTTTCCAAGGGATTAACCCTGTTTTTCTCAGCCTCAAGGATGAAATTTATTAGCAAGGTTGCTGGACCCCACTCTGCTCAGTCTCCAGCATCTGCTTCAGAATTTTGGGCGGAAGACTCAAACAGCTGAACGTGTCTATGCTTACCACTACCTTGTAAATTCCCTGGGGGGGGGGTGGAGTTGGCTCGGGGTTTAGTGGATGACCAATACTCTTACTTCACCTGTAGCAGCCAGGCCGAAACCTCTTAGAATGCAAAGACTGCTCTATTTGCTATGTATGGCTGTGTAACAAATGGCTTCAAGACTTGGTAGCCTAAAGCAGCACATATTAGCACACAGTGTGTGTCAGGAGTCAGGTGGGGCTCAGCTGGGTTCTCTGCTTCAAGGTCTCTCACAAGGCTGCAGTCAACTGTCAATAAAGGGCTCCATTGGAGGAACATCTACTTCTTAGCTCACATGGTGATGACAGGATTTAGTTCCTTGTGGGCTGTTGTACTGACACAGTCATCCCTGGATATTCTCTGGAGGTTCCATTTAGTTCTTGTTAAAATTTACTTGATGTGATGGTTAAGATTTGTTGTCAAAATTTACTTGATGTGATGGTTAAGTTTTGTTGTCAACCTTTTTAGTAATCTTGGGTGGGTCTCAGAGGATGTTTACAGGAAGGCAGCCTTTCATTGGGGAAAGAATGTAAAGAAGCTCAAAGATGCTAGAAGTAAACATCCATTCCTGTGTGGACAGTGCAGAAAGGAAATTCCAAAGAATCAAGGAGCCATTAAGTCTGGAAAGGGTTTCACGGTCCCACCCTAAGTCTTTATAAAGGGGAAGAATTTCTCTCCCCTCGCTCCCTGGCTGTTTTGTTGTTGTATGTGTGGTGCTGGTGATAGGTTTCTCTCTCTCTGCTTGGACCTGTAAAAGGAAGTTAGCCTCTTTGGCCATTATGGAACTTCCCCTGAATCTGTAGCCTCAATAAATCCTTTCCTCCCATAAACTGTGCTTGGTGTGGAGATTCATCCCAGTGGCTTGTGACTGACTTCCACACTTGGTTAGCTAAGTAAACAGAAGTCACAATCTTTTATAATATAACCTCTTCACAGAAATGGATCCTGTCACTAAGTCCAGTTCATACCCCAGGGAGAAGGACTACACAGGGGTGTGACAGCCAGGATGTAGTGGTCACTGGGGCCATCTTGAGAATTTCTCATTAGAGGCAGAGAACCTACCAGTCACTAGATAAGAGTTCTGAGTATCCATTTGGTATGGGTAGGTTGTTTCTTTGGCTACACCTTGGGAAAGCATATGTGTAAGCTTCACCCACTGTTTTAGTCCTGATATCATAAATTGGATTTTGAATGTGTTGCATCAGAAATTATGGATGTTTGTGTTTGAAAATATAGGAACCAAAGTGAAATTTTTCAGACTGTTGTCTCAATGATACTTCTCTTAACCTTCTGTATGAACCATTTCTTGACAGATATCTTGCATGTATTGCCGTATTGTAAATATCATGTCAAGTCTGGAAAGAAAGCATTACTGTTTAAAACTTCTGGATAATAGACCAGAGGCACGGAGAAGGTAACTTTCCAGGGTCTCTGCTTCCCAGTACCCTCAAAAACTCTCCCCACCTTCCCGTTGCACTGTTCAGCTCCAATCTCTATTAAAGATCCAGACAGTGTGTTGGCCCAGAGACTTCTGTCTTGGCTTCTGTTTTCCCTCTGAGCCCTGATCCCTTGGGAGGTATGCCACACAGCACCCCTCTCCTTAATCTCAACTTGATTAAATAGGTCAGATGGACGGGGAGTCCAGTGGGAGGAGTAAATAAGATTCTTGCCTTGGCCAGTCACAGCTGGGAGTGCAGGGAAGGGCAGGCGTGGTGCATGCTGGGATCTGAGAGCAGTGGTGGGGAGAGGCAGCAGGATGTGGGCATCTTTCAAACCCAAGGGTTTGTTTAAATGCTCATTTTGGTAAAAAAAAACTGAGGGGTCTGTCTCCAGGGACCCTCCTGACTTCTGGTACCTGGGGACCCCAAGTGTTATAATCCTCAGCAGAGGTCTCACCCACAGCAATGTGCTTTTATGTTTGTCTAAAGGGATGAAATGAAAGTTTTCTAAGTTGATTTTAGAAAACAAAAGCAAAGAAACAGAGTCACCTGCTCCTGCCATGCTTGGTAAAAGGTAGACTGGAGGATCCTCAGAGTGCTGCAGAGTTCTCTTTAAGAGAGGGGAATCTCCGTGGCCAGGGCTCACTCTGCAGTAATCGGGGCCAGGGTTTCCATGAGTCTCAAAGAGCATCGTTTTAGTTTAAAGTGGTGTCATGGTCTTGTGAAGTTTACTTGCTCTTAGGTTAATTATTGACTGGAAAGTCAATCTCTACATATTTTACTAAAGAAAGGTGGAGGGTCTGCGTTAGGATCGTTTGAGTAGCAGCATCTAATACTGTCGACAGCCCCTTCCTCTGACTTCCTGCCTCAAATTCACCAGTCACCCTCATGCACTGCTCCCTCTGTGCTTTGAGGCTCCATCATGTTTTTCTAGAATCTACATACTGGGTTGTCCCAGAACTCAATCCCAAGTTTCCTGCTGGTCTCTATCATGACTTGTAAGTCCTCATCCAGCCCCTGGGATCACTCACCCTGATGCCTTCCAGTTTTCCTAGCCCTGACAGTCTCAGCAAGCTATACTTTCATATTACAAGTATGTTTTAGAAGAGGTTTCTTTGCCTTATCAAAAAGTCAGTTTACCCTTCTGCACACCCCCCTCTGCAATCAAGGTGTAGCAATGAGACCGGAAAGATTTTTAAATTTTCTTCCATATATGTAAGGCTCCAGATATGAGAAGATTACCCTCCTGACTGATGGCTGGGCTGTGAGGCTAGCTGCCCAAGGAGAGAGATGGAACAGGAGGAAGGCAAGTTAGAAACCCACAGCTTTTTAACCAAGGGATTGTGGAGAGACAAGACGGGTCAGAGCCAGGCATGTTGAGTGCTGATGTCCTCTCTCTGGGAGGTGTGTCAGCTGATCTCCTCTCTCTGAACGTGTCCGGGGAGGGAGGTGTGACAGCCTACCCTGTTCTCACTCCCTGTGATGAAAAAAGATCTCTTTTTCTGAAGCTTGGGATGTAGCTCAGTTGGTAAAATGCTTGCCCAACATGCTGAAAGCACTGGGTTTGAATCCCAGTACCTCATACCACTGGACAGGTGGTGCACACCTACAATCCCAGCACTCAGGAGGGGTGTAAGCAGTAAGATCAGGAATTCATGGCCATCCTCAGCTACATAGTAAATTTAAAGTATGTCTAAACTACATCAAACCCTGTCTCAAAAAAACAAAAGAACCTCTTTCAAAACCTCTTTCATCTTTCACTGTCTTGGTGAAGATCCTCAATGTCTTCCTGGACCCACACGGTGTCCACCTCCTCCTGTGGCCTGTGAAATCTCACCAGCCAGGGCATCTGCTTTCTTCTCCTCCTCACTGTGCTCCCTCAAATCCCTTCTATCCTCCTCCGCGATGGGGTGGCAGTCCATGCCTTTTGCTCCTGGTGCTCTGTTCTGTGACTGCGACAGGAAGGCACAGACTGGTTCCATCTTGTCTCCAGTAAGGATTGCCCCTAAAGTTGCTAACACCCTCCTCTCACACCCTCTATCATTCCCCTGCTTGGTTTTCTTCACAGCATCCATCAGCCTCTAGAATCTGTTCTCCGCTTATTCACATGTTTGTATCTTATTTCCTCTTCTTTCTTTCCCACAAAAATAAAAAGCTCTCAAGGCTAGGAGCATTTCTGCCTAGCCCAGCCCTATTTGCAGAGTCTGGAACAGAGAATGGCTTGTATTTGCTGAATGAACACTTGAATTAAAGAACCGGTGGTTAAAACTACATGTGGCGCTATTGTCCCTCATAAAGAGACTGCAAGGTGGAGTCTTTAGAGTTCTTCAGAGAGGCAGTGACGTGGACCTACGGACATACCAACAAAAGAATCAATACAAAAGACCAGTAAATCATTTGTTGGGCAGGAAACCATGCCTTCGTGTTATAAGACTTCCACAACATGGTTGGCTGATGGCAATGCCATCACTGAATCTAAACAGATGTTAACAGATATTTCAGTCTACCAAATATTTCAAAAGTTCAAAAATAGTTATGTTTGGAATATAAAACTATAGAAGAAAACATCTTTAAACCTTATCCATGATTGAAATCAGGTTTGGTTTTTTGTTTGTTTGTATCACCTCTTAGGCTTAAAGTTTCTTAAAGAAAACCTTAATTTTAATTTTAATATTTCAAAACTTATGGAGGCTTATTTATTGGTTAATGTAGGGTCTATGATAAAGAATGTTGATAAACTGGAGGCTGGAGAGATGGCTCAGTAGTTTAAGATGCTTGCTTGCAAAGCCTGACAACCTGGGTTTGATTTCCCTGGTACCCATGTAAAGCCAGGTACACAAAGTGGCACATGCATCTGGAGTTCATTTGCAGTGGCAGAAGACCCTGCAGTGCCATACTCACTCTCATTCTGTATCTCTCTCTCCATCTCTTAAATTAAATAAAAAAATTTTTTTCAAGACAGGGTCTCATTTTAACCCAGGCTTACTTCGAACTCACTCTGTATTCCCAGGATAGCTTTGGCCTCACAGTGATCCTCCTACTTCTGCCTCCTGAGTGCTGGGATTAAAGGTGTGCACCACCATGCCTGGCTAATAAAAATCTTTTTGAAAGAATGTTGATAAACTTGGAAGAATGTGTATTTTTCTAGCTAGGGATATTCTACAGAGGTATAGTTGTGATGATGAGAAAAGCTGAAATATAATTTACACAGATTTGATGAAGGCAACAGTGAAGTCGTTTTCCCCTTTCCTTGTTTACAATGTCTACTTACTAACCAAGAGCATAGTGAAAGATTTCCTGCAGTAGTGTGGTTATGAGTACGTGGTGAAGAGTCTTTTGAGGGGATGCCTGGGTGACTGAATTTAAAACTGGAAAATAGCAAGTGTAAAGTGGCTGAATGCTTTCACAGAGTCATGCACAGTAAAGTCTTTTGGTGGCTATTTTTTTT
>PVHP010021592.1:0-31526 GCA_004024765.1 Zapus hudsonius | reverse complement strand
CGATATGAAATGAGAAATCTGGATCCAAATGACAGAAAGGAATAGTCTGTTACTTCCCAGTGCTCCCATTTCCTTCCACTGCTTCCTCACAAATGGCAAGGGGCACAAAGAAACAGTCACACCAAACCCAACCCCACAAATCCCAACCAGTCAGTCAAACGAAAGCTCTAGAGGAGATAGCTAGAATCATGTTCCTCTGCCTGCTGGCCTGATCTTCACAATCATGCTGAACACATTCCCAGGACCCAGTCGACTGTGCAGACACCAGAGTCCTGGTGCACTGAGAGGGCGATTGGGAAGGGAAGAAGCCCACGCCCATGATTGCTAGGACACCTTGGAAGAGAGCCCTGCAGAAGCGTCTTCACACGAACAAGAGCAGTGACTAAGGCTTCAGGTTGCCTGCCAGACAGAATTGGCTCCACTTCCTATTTTAGCTTCACAATCTAGATAATCACCAGATCTCATGAAGTTCTTCCTTGTTGGCTAGTGTCTTGGGCTTTCCCTGCTGAATTTTAGTTTCTGCAACACTGTTAAAAAAATCTGATGAAACTAAGTCCTTCAGGAGCGCATTCATTCTTTCCCAGCCTCTCATCTTAGAGACATTTACTTCACTGTGAGAACCTCTTCCCCCATCTCCCTCTTAGGAAAGTTCAGTTCCCTCTCATTCTACTCTCTCTTCATGTATCTACAAGAGAACATTTTAAAAAATATATATTTATTGTCCATAATGAGTTACATTATTTAGTGGGCAAACAATGAGTTGTTCTCCCCAATTCCCCGATGCCCCCCCTCCCCCATCCCCAATCAGCTGGATATCCTCCTCCGTAGGTCATCTGGATCAGTCCTTGTGACAGGGAACCATGGATAACCTAGTACTCAACCCGGTTCTCCTGGCCCAAGTGTGTTGTTACTGAGGGGTGCCATGCCTCTGGATAATCTCCCCCACCACGGCTCTCACAATCTTTCCGTCCCCTCTTCCGCTCAGTTCCCTGAGTCGTGGTGGGTGAGTATAAAGGCTGCTTTAATGTTGTGAGCTTAGGGGCCTTTGTGTCGAAAATTGTTGGTTTCTGTCACCCTGGCTTATCCTGTGTTGATTGAATGGCTGTGGCTGTGGGTCCCTTGTTCATCCCATCATTCTCTGTGGAATTCCATATAGATCCTCCACAATATGACTGTGGTGGCTCATCTTATAAGAGAACATTTTCACCTAAAAATCTACAATGGAATATTTGGTATCTTACTTGTCTTGGATCTAATATTAATAGTAAACTATTATCTATGGTTATACATAGATAGACATAAGCAGATGCATACATTTGTGAAATTCAGATATACACATGAAGCAGGAAATAGCTTCGCAACCTGGGACTCCACTTGGCTTGGACTATGCAAACATCCCTTTCCTAATAGGGACCAGCAACTGAGGGCCCTCACCTGCATCAGGCCGCACGCACACTCCACTCCAGACAATGTAATTACTGACTCTCTCTAGAGCAACACCTTGCCAATACTTCTTTCTATTCAACCCTGTCCAAGATATATCCAGGACTGGGAGACAGGAGGCCAATCCAGCTTGGACTGGTTTTGAATGCATGTGTCCTATGGGTAAACTTCTAAGAAAAATCTCTTATTTGCCATCTTCTGCCTATGTATAATTGGGGTACAGATGATTAAAATTAGATGCTCCATAGGAAAGGACATGTACAACAGAGGAAAAACTTACATATCTCAAGTGTCAATCAAAACTAGAACCAGCCAAACTATGTCCCCTAGCAAGCAACCTCTCATTTTTCTAGACCCCCATAGGGGGAGGCCCAGGACAGTATACTCTGGAGCAATCTAGCTCCCAGAGCCCTCTGCTCTCTGGTAGAGTATCTCTACCCCTCCTTTGCACTTTTGCTTTACTTGCTAATAAAATGTCTTTCTGATTTGCCATCTGTGTGCATTTCTTCTGTTCTCTGAATAAGATGTCAAGAACTTGGAAATGCCCAGAGACCAGCAGTAACATACTCACATATGTGTGTTTATTACCTAGTTCTGTCTTCTGACAAAATAATAGGACTCCAGAAGTATCTGTATATCTGCTGTCCCAAGCCTACCTTCTAAATACCATTCCCCACTAAAAGAACCCTTTCTTCTCAAGGTTATGGTTAGGAGCAAGTAGAAGATGCAGTAAAATCACTTACTGTGTCCAAAAGAGAACCCCAACAATGATGTAAACATGCCAAAGCAAAAGCGAGAACACGGAACACAGTTTGGATGGAGGCCCACAGGCCAAATATGAGACATATCACCACCAAAATAATGGTAATAATAAATTATAACTCACTGAAGAAAAGAACCCAGAAAGCCATATGGGATTACATGGATGAATGCACAGCAGGGAGTAAAGAGAATGTTCTTCTTTGAAGTGGAACATCTACTGATAAATGTAGAAATATTGATAGAGTTAACTACCTGTCTTTTTGTTCCTATCACAATAAGTGATTCAGACAAGAACCAATAACCAATACTAAAACTAGTAGGTAAAAATTTGATGAGAATCAAATGTCTCAAAAAAAACTTTGCAAACTTCTTATCAGTTGCAAAAAAATATATATTTAAGTGGAGAACATAATCTTTAGAGCAACATGCTTTCTTACACAATGCCCTGAGAATACTTCTAAAATATTCCTAGTGAAAATACATGGCATGACTCGAGTCACTAGGTAACATTGCTCTACCTCAAACTAAAATACTTCCTATAAAATAATGGCCTGTATACATTCCAGTGACAAAGAAAGGCTAAGTAATTACTCCAGCCTAAGAGATTTAAAACGATGACAGTTAAGTGTAATATGGCACCCCATTTGAATCCTTCGAGGGGGAAAGGAGTAGTTATACAGGACTATTGAGCCAATTGGCAAAATGTTAACTTGGACTATTGTCTACATAACAATAAGGTGTGAATTTTTTATGACTTGTGTTGTGATTATGTAAAAGAACACTTTATTCTTAAGAATATCATAATAAACTATTGGGGATAAAGGTCTTACAATGTCTCATCAAATCTGGAACATTTTGAGCATCAAAATAAATAATGGTAGTAAAGAATTATGAACCCACAGAGATAAATAAATCCATAAAGGGAAGTGGAATGCTCTTGCTTATAATAGAAGTACTCTCAAATGGTTTAGAGTGTGAGCATGAGCACATAGCAGCTGACAAAGACAGAAAACAAGAACTCCTCATAAGGGAGAGTGTGAATGACATGAGCCCACAGCAGGAAGGTAAGCTGAGGGCCACTGGTCTTCATGGCTCTACTCTAAGGGACAAATTCAATAGAAGCATCCTTTCTGGGCTTCACATGTCAGTCTTCCCAGGTCTTTCTGCGACCCTCTTCTGTAAGGTCAAAGGAAGGTCCTTTTGTGGTAGAGCTCTCTGCCCTCATTCTGAGTGTCAATGCTAGCCAGAATGGGACTGTTTCTTCTGCTCTAAGATGATCAACCAGGTAGCACAGGCCCACACAGCAACGCCAGTTTAATCCCTGGGCTACTTCACCTGTACAAGGTGGCACAGAACAGGCCATCTCAGATTCATTACATGGTTTCTTCAACAAGACCATTTTGTGAAAGGACAAGCCAGATAACCTTCATGACCTTGGCTTCCCAATAATGCCCCTATCTGCCCCATGTGGAACCTCTTGTTAGATCTTTTTAGGCATTCCCTTGATATCATTGCACTGTCTCCCCTAGACACTCCCAGAAAGCAATTTCCTTGTTTGTTCTTTCTTCACTGAAGGATGAGACCCTCCGGCTACTCAAATGCTCAGCTACCAAGCCCCATACTTTCTAAAGATTAATTCTCTGTCCACATGACTCACCACTGAGCCCCACCTTGGCACCTGGGGCCTGACCCAGAAAACCTGAAGTGTCTCATAATTCTAGGTATTGGCCAGTGCTCCACCTTGGACCAGATGAGCTTGATCTGCCAGATGTGGGAAAAGCTAGGTCACCTGGGGAAAGAGTTTCAGAGTGGCGTCTCTCAGTCCTTCATTGCTTTTCTTTGGGTTTGGTAAAGTCCCTGGTTTACTTCTCTTCGATGCGGAATAGCATGGCGAAAGTTAAGGGAACAAATGCACTGTCTTTTAAAGATGGCATCTGCTACTTTCTCATAAGAAGCCTTAACTAATTAATTATTAATTAATTATCTCTCCATATCAGTTATTTAAATTTATAGAAATTTCAGAGGAAAAAAGAATATACACACATATACACACATAAATACACGTTTCTATTACTTCATGTAACACTTGTTAAAAATGCAGAGGGGAAAAATAGTAACTTTATGTGGAGACACTTGAGAAAACTTAAACCACTGTACCTCCTGCCATGATACACTGGGGAGAATATAATGGCCCTTTGTCATACTCTGAGGCCAGGATGAGTGTGACCCTCTTTTCTCCTGGCTCTGAGTTGCTGTTGAGCTCCATGATTCATGTAGATAGAACCCCTTCCTTCTTTCTGTTCTTCATTAATATCTTAGGAAACAGCCATGATTTGGACTGGACCCCTGAGCCATGAGTCAAGATAAACCTTTCCTTTATGTTGCTTATGTCTATTTTTCTGTCCAGTGATTTAAAAAAGTAGCTAATATAGGTACTTCAATATTTGTAGTAATTAATTTATGACCAGGCTGATAGTTTAACATTATTTGCTTTTAATTTTTCTCAAGATAAAATGAATGCAGCATTGGGCACTGTCATTCTTTTGGCTATTCCCGGCTATACACCAAAACTACCTGTTCTAGTTTGAATGTATGGCCCCACAGACTGAGGTGTTTTATTAAAACTGAGTTTGCAGTTTCAGCTCCTAGCAGGCAGGCTCCTGCTACACGGAGTATGTCACTGGGGGTGGATCTGATTCCAGCCTAAAGGTATGCAGAGAAGTCTGAGCTCTGGGGATCCTGCTCACTGCTTTTTTTCCCCCTGGCTGGTAGTGGTTTCACTTTGCTTGGTTCTGTGAAAGGGGGCCAGCTTTTTCACCAACTTCCCCTGTATCTGAAAACTTGAAAATAAATCCCTTCCTTCCATCAACTGTGTCTGATAGATGTTCCTCCCAACATCATGGAGCTGACCACAGCACTACCCAAGGAGAGACGCTTGGTTATGTTCTCAAGTGCCTCTTGGCCTGTTCAGAAGCAAGGTGATCTTTCAATCATGCTACTTGAGTTTCAGAAATATGTGTTTGTTGCAGTCAGCCACACGCCGCTGGGATGAATCGTCAAACCAGGCACAGTTTTTGGGAGGAAAGGATTTATTGAAATTACAGAATGAAGGGAAATTCCATAACAGCAAAGGAGGCTGGCCCTCTTTCACTGGTCTGAGTAGAGAGAGAAACCCATCACCAACATCACACACACAGAGCAGGAAACAGACAAGAGGGCAAGGAGAGAATTCTTTCACCTTTATATAGCCCTAGGGTGGGGGTCTTACAATTCTATCCCAGACTTAATGGCTTCCTCAGTCTGGAATTTCCTTCCTGCACTGCCCACACAGGAAAGGATGTTTACTTCTAGCTTCTTTGAGCTTCATTACATCCTGCCCCCTTCTGAGAGGCTGGCTTCCTGTGAACATCCTCAGAGACCCACCCAAGAGTATTAAAAAGATCAAGTTGACAACAAAACCTAACCATCACAGTGTGTATGACTGTATCCCAGGTATTGTTCAGAGACTATTGCCTCCTTGTACTCACAGCCTTCAAGACTTATCAAAAGAAACCTGGGCCTGGGGAAGACAATCAATAGCTTTTAGATTCGGCCAAATATTCCACTTAATGAGGGGGAGCCCTTGACTGGAATGGGATTCAGGGCGATAGACACCGGATCTCATACTCTTGGGCTCACAAGAAAAGATACAATATGGGAGCGATTGACAGGGAGGTTACTAAAAATAGAATCTAGGTAATCCAGAATTGTGTCTATTTATTAACCTGTACTATCTCACTCTCTGATGGAGATTGTGTTTGTATTTTTCAGGATACAAACAAGTGAGCTGTAGCCCATCTAATCCTACCATCTGACCATAGGCAGATAGCTGAGATCCTGGCAAGAGATGAGCCACCACAGTCATATTGTGGAGGATCCATATGGAACCCCTCAGAGAATGACGGGACAAACAAGAGACCCACAGCCACAGCCATTCAATCAACACAGGATAAGCCAGGGTGACAGAAACCAACAATTTTCGACACAAAGACCCCTAAGCTCACAACATTAAAGCAGCCTTAATACTCACCCACCACGACTCAGGAAACTGAGCAGAAGAGGGGGCGGAAAGATTGTGAGAGCCATGGTGGGGGAGACTATCCAGAGGCATGGCACCCCTCAGTAACAACACACTTGGGCCAGGAGAACCGGGCTGTGTACTAGGCTAACCATGGTTCCCTGCCATAAGGACTGATCCAGACGACCCACAGAGGAGGATATCCAGCTGATTGGGGATGAGGGAGGCATTGGGAAATTGGGGATAACAACTCATTGTTTGCCCACTAAATAATGTAATTCATTATGGACAATAAATATATATATATATAAATATATATTTAAAAAGACTTATCAAAAGTCAACTGGGCAAAACATTACTTATGAAAGTTTGTTTGAAGGATATACATACTTAAAATGGCAGAATAATAATAATCCTTACAAGAATTGTGTTAGGGTCATTGTCCTTTTCATTAAATAGTATCCTTTCAAAGGGAATTTAAGGAAAAATTTTCTTTCTGTTCCAGAAATGATAATGCATATTGATTTATTTAGTCGATGAAACATTTTCATGAGTAGATATCATAACTATCTTCTATTTGCATATGAGAAAACTGAAACACAAGGAAATGAGGCAACTAGTACAAATTATATAGCTAGTAAATATATTCTATATATTCTATATAGCTATATAGAAATGGGATTTGAACTTGGGAAATCCAGCTCCACTGTGCAATCTCTATACAATCTAGAAAAAAAAGAGTTCTGTTCCTAAACAACTCTCTTGATTCTGTCTCACTGATTTCTTGAATCATGAAACTGATTTAAATTCATTACTAGGAAGCTCAGAGACAAATTCCTAGCCATGAAAGAAAGCTCATAGAATAAATCTTGTAGTCTAACCTCAGTCCTAACTTTTATCATTTTCTTTTATATTTACATCTTCCCTTTGTCTCATTAGTCTTACTCACTGAAAAAAAAAAAAAAAAGAAGTCCCAGCAGGTGGGAACAGGAAATAGTAGGCCAAGCACAAAGGATTTTCAGGTCATCCAAGTACTCTCACATGGATTATTTATTATACATACCTGAACAGTGGGCACATGTCAATATACATGCATCTAGACTCAGAGAAATGTATATAGCAGCAAGAGTGAACCTTAATATAAACCACGGATTTTTAGATGTCAATGTTGGTTTATCAACTGTACCAAACACACACTCTGCTGGCATTGATATCTATCCATTAAGACCAGTGAGTATATGGAAAATTTCTGTACCTTCCTTTCAATTTTGCTATGAACCTAAAACTTCTCTAAGAAAATTAAATCTTTAAAACCATAATAAAGCCTACTTGACATCAAAGTCTGTTAGGAGCAGTAAGGAAAAAATTACAAGCCAGTCATACTTACAAACTTAAATGCATTTTAAATTAGCAAATTAATTTAAGCAATGTATAAAAGTCATAATGAGGAGGCTGGGGAGATGGTTCAGCAACTAAGAGCACTTGCTGTTTAAGCCTGAGGGCCTCTCTGGCTGGAAACTGCCAGGTTCAATTCCTCAGAATTTATGTAAAAAGCTAAGCATGGCCGTGTACTCTGCAGCTCCAGTCAAGGTTGTTGGGGGCAGGCCTGAGAATCACTGGGGTTTGCTGATGGACAGTAACTCCAGGTTGAGGGAGAGACCCCATCTCAGGGAAATAGTTAAGCAATAAGAGAAGGACACCCATCACTCACCTCTGGTCTTTGCATGGAGGACGTGAATTTGCACATGCATATGCATGCACCACATATCACTCACAACACAAAACTGTACCACACACATACTATACACTCAAACATTCACACACACACACACACACACACACACACACACACACACGCAAAAAAAGAGAGATTGGCCATCTCAAGAACACAAGAAGGAGCTGTGAGTGGCAGCTCACGCTTTAATCCCAGCACTCAGGAGGCTGATGTAGGAGGAATACCATGAATTACAGGCCAGCCTGAGCTCCAGAGCTCCAGGTCAGCCTATACTAAAGTGAGACTCTGTCTCAAAAATACTGCCCGACCACCAAAAAAAGAATACAGAGGGCTTAGCATGTGTAAGGATCTCAATTCAATCTCTAGTACTACAAAAAAATGCAACCATACTTTAACTTTGGAAAATATGTGAAAAATATAGTTCAACATATTAATAAATGAGAAAATAACTAAATACTCATCTGAATTCTGGGGGATGGAAATAATATAATAAAAGGTAACATTCATCATTTTTAAAAGTATGTTAGCAAACTCAATGCAGGTGGAAACTTCCTTAACTAATAAAAGATATTCAAAGAGAAACCTGAAACAAAGAACATATTAATGGAGAAGTGTGAAAACATTCCCTTTAAGATCAGGAATAAGACAAGTGTTCCTATTCTGTTTGACACTGTGCATGCTCTGGCCAGCAAGACAAAGAAGAAATAAAACTATCCCTACTGTATTTGCTAATGATACAACTGTGTAGGTAGAAAACAAAAACTTGACCAGGTAAATTACTAGAATTAATAAGAAACAATACATCAGGTGTGGTGGCACACACCTTTAATCTCAGCACTTGGGAGACCGAAGTAGGAGGATCACTGTGAGTTTGAGGCTAGCTTGAGACTACATAGTGAATTCCAGGTCTGCCTGGACTAGATCAAGACCTTACCTCAAAAAAAAAAAAAAACACCACAAAAATAAATTCCAGGTTGGGAAAATCACTCAGAGGATAAAGGCTTGCCCACAAAAGTGTGAGGACTACAGTTTAAAACCCTAACACTCACGAAAATGCCAGCAGACAGAACAGCCCAACTGAAACTCTAGCAGAAACTGGGGACACCTGGGTACAGCTGGCTAGTTGGACTAGCTAAGCAGTACGTCCTGGGTTCAAGGAAGAGACACTAACCTTAATAAATAAGGTGGAGACAAATCAAGGAAGATTCAGCCAACATTAACCTCTGGCTTCCACACGCATGCACATGTACTCACACCTGCACACATGGGTGAGTATGCCTACCTACATGCACACATACCACAACATATACACATGCAAAAAAAATCAATTATAGCCCGCATAGTAACATAAACAAATAAGAATAAAAATCTTAAAGTAGGAGTCTCAATAGTATTAAATGTAGATAAATGGAAAGCTATATCATGTTCATGGGTTAGAATACTCAATCATGTAAAGCGATCAGTTCCCCTCAAATTGAAGCCGCCCCAACAAAATCTTTAACCTTCTGTTTATTTATTTATAGAACATGAAAGCTAATTCTAAAATTTATAAGGAAATATGAAGGAAGTCCACAATGAGACAAGATACTATGGGTGAAGGGCTTGGTAAATTTATATTAGATGGTAAAGCTTTCTATAAAGTTATAGACGTTGGGACAATGTAGTTTTTTACAAGATGTAACAAGATTTGTTCACTAAATTCTGGGAAACCATTGGGTTGTAGAGCTTCAATGTTCTGGTCCGAACACGAGCACTTCAGAACTCGAGTCAGTCTGAAGGATGAAATGAAACTTGGGCTCAGCCAGTTGGAAGCCACCAGTTAACCTCTAACTAGATACTTTCCACTGGAATGACCCAGATGAGGCTAATGTTCCGCTTTAACCAAATGTTTCCTTTGCCTCTCTTCCATGTTCACCTTGTAAAAAACCTTCTTCTCTCCCCATTTCCTTTTGTGGAAGTCAAAGAACCAACTGTTCACTTTCTGGAGCTGCATGACTGATGAGTCACTGTCTTCAGAGCAATGCTTTACAATTTTAATGTGCTTAAGTCTATATTTTTTAAAATACTTTTATTTAGTTATTTGCAAGGAGAGAGAAAAAGAATGGGTGTGCCAGGGCCTCCAGCTGCTGCAAATGAACTCCACATGAGTGCTCCACCTTGTGCATTGGACTCTACATGGGTCCTGGGGAACCAAACCAGGTTGTGAGGCTTTGCAGGCAAGTGCCTTAACTGCTGAGCCATCTCTCCAGCCCAAGTCTATATTTTAATAGAGAAAACAAACTAAATAAGAACTATAAATGCTCGCATAGACATGCATACTTGATGTCTGGCATAGTTTCTATTGAAACCATGTCAGAAAAAATGGACTTTTCATTAAATAGTGCTAGGACAATTATCCTTATAGAAAAATGTCAAATTGGATTTCAACCATACATCAACCCAAAGATTGAAAGCAAAAAGCAAATAATAATAATAATAATAATAATAATAAAACTTTTAGAACAAAATATAGGCAAATATTTTAATTGCCCACAGATACTTAAGGAGTTTATAAACAAGACTAAAATTATATGCATCAAGTAAAAGCTAACACAATTATATGCATTCAAAATAAAACATTCTGTTTACAGAAGTTCTCAAAGGAGAGTTGGGTCACAAAATTGGAGAAAATATTAGTGGCTCATGAAAATGACTAAGAGATCAAAACTATAACCTACAATAATTGGTATGACTCAATTTTTTTTCTTTTTGCTTTCTTCCTTTTTTTTTCCTTTTTTTTCCTTTTTTTTTTTTTTTTTTTTTTTTGAGGTAGGGTCTCACTCTAGCCCAGGCTGACCTGGAACTCACTCTGCAATTCCAGGATGGCCTCAAACTTCCTCCTACCTCTGAATCTGAATCCTGTGTGCTGGGATAAAAGGCATGCACCACCACTCCCAGCTATAACTCCATTTGATTAAAAAGGCAAACTTGGAAAAAATATGAATACCTATTTTCACATAAGAGAAAACCTGAGTGACTCAAAGGATGTTTAATTTCAAACACAGTCACAATTTTATAACCACAAAATTGATCAAGAACATGATAAGCCTTAAATTTATGCATTGAGGAGGATGCAGAGCTAAAGGATTCCTCACCAGGCTGAGTCAGAGCTGATCAAGAGCTGCCACTTTGGAAGACGCTTCCTGTGGGAAGTGGTGAAGTCAAACACCTCAAGTCATGTAAGGGCAGACAACTGGCTTTGTCAGGGAAGGCCACAAACAAGAGTGTCAGGCAAATAGGCACAGTTCACATTGCTTAGTGGACAAAACAGCCACTTTAGCGCAGAGGCAGGACCCCATGAGGATGGTCGTACCAACGGGGAAGGGTGGGATGAGAGTTTACTGGTATCAATCAGTCTGAGGCCAACTATTCAAAGAGCTTCCTGGAAACATTGCTACCAGCATCCCACAGCCTTGTGGGAAAGTGGGGATGGAATGAAGAACTCCAAATCCCAGCTTTCTTGGTGGTAGACCACCTGAAGCCCCAGGGACAATCAGACAATCATACTTGTCTTTTGCAATTGGTAAAGTTGTCCATACACTTCACAGCCAAGAAATCACTCTTGAGTATTTACCCTTGATAATCTCTTGCAATGTTCACATGTGTTCAGTAATAATATTAAGTATATTTTATAAATACCAAATTATAACAACCCAAATATCTATCAATAATAGACTAGATAAATAAACTGTGGCATATTCAAATACTGGAATACTGTAGAACAGAGAAAATTCATGTAATTTTGATATATGTATCACCTGCATATTCATCTGACACTGCTTTTAAAATCTTATGCTATTGAGAATAAGAAGTCAATCACAGAATTCTTTAAAAAACAGAATGAACTTAAATGAACTTATATATACTTATAAATACACTTATAAGACATAAAGGAAAATCCATGGGGTGATTATTACCCAGTGATGATTTTTGTCTTGTAAATAAATTCAGTAAAAGGCATAGGAAGCACAAGTGTAGAAAGGTTCAAAAAATACTTTAAAAATATTATCTGTCTCCTTTTGTAACCTGAGTGTTGGATACACAGATAGTGTCATGCCTCAACAACATATGCATATTTTTACACTTTTCGGTTAATTAAGATATTTCACAAATTTTTAAAGCAAGTAACAGGTATTTTAAAACTGTAGAAAAGATAAATCTTTCAATCAACTCCAATTCTCATCTTTGAAATAAAATTCTAAGGGTAACATTGTGAAGTGAAAGACATAAATCTTTTAATAGGTCAGTTAATTAGGCAGTGCCCTTCAGATTAGGTTTCATTTTATTATATTTGCATTTAGGTAAACTGCCTTTACTCTTTTCTGAATCAAGGTGGTACCCCAGTAAGCCAATAACTAGTTGAAGAGGTCATCACTGGCAGTGGGGAACAGATCTGCTGCCTGTGGATTTTTTCCCCAGTGGAAACTTAGATTCTCATGCAGGAGATATGGAAACACAAGACTATTACTCAGGAGCATGGAGTCTCTATGAACCAAATAGGCACCAAGGACTCATCTCACCTCAGCCTGTGAATAACCTTCTGGGTTTCCTGCTTGTCCTTAGCCTTCCCAGGCCAAATAATCTCCACTTCCTCTTCACCTGGTGTTCACTGCAGCCTTTTCCTGTGTGTGCGTGAGTTCATTACCGGCTCATCTTGCTGGAAATGCAGTGACTTCAAACCCTCTGATAGCTATCAGCAAGAAGCACACAGCTCCAAACATAAACACTCAAAGGGAAACTTCCTTTATTATTTTGGATGAATAACAGGTCATAGAAATAAATACTGTTGACTGGGCAAAATCCCTCCCTGCTGCAAAGACCAGAGGAAGAGAAGCAGGACAGCACAATGTTCTCAGCTTCATGCCGTCCAGGGACAGGGTCATTCGAAGGCCCTCAGATGCTCCTCCACTGCCCTCTCTACCAGGTTGTAGCAAGAAGACCCCTTCCCAACACCAAGGCCTGACTTTCCCTTTCCCTCCTCACCTGTGTACAGAACATAGTATGGTGGCTGATGGAAGAAACGCCCCTCAAAGATTAGGGACACCTTGCTCTTTTGACCCAAAGGAAAATAAGGGTTCAGAATGGCAGAGAGGTACCCAAAGTCCCAGAAAGAGAGCAAGGTAGAGGCAGAATCTTCCATCTTGAAAGATGAAATCCCATCTCTATTTCCTTCCAAGTATAGAAGTTTCAGCAACAGTTATATTGTACCCCAATTCCTGGACTCCTCAGTTCTGCACCCTCTGCCCTGGCAGAAACAAAATGAGCTAATTAAATGCTTGCCACTAGCTTATTTTGGAAACTTCATGGAGTGTGTGAGAGCCCGAATGAATTTCAGGCCACTATTGATTACTTCAGATGCAGAGGAAGTCATCCAAGCATGGCAAGAAGGTGAGGAAGCTAAACCCGTGGCCGAGGGTTATTAATATTGTAATGCTTTTGCTTATTGGTGCAGAAAAGCAACTCTTGGATATATAAGGGACTAAAGCTTTAAGGCTATAATGGAGGAGAGCAAATAGAATCCTTCAAGGTTGAAGAAGAGTCTAACCAAATACTCTACCTAATTGCTTTGGAATAACCAAGATCACCCTGCTTACTGTGGGAGAAAGAAAATCAATAGATTGTATTTAGAGGAAACTAAAGGGACAATTGGGTCATTCGATGTGTGGCCAGTAGAGAGTGAGACCTGGGCACAGATTCCCCTGGGGCAAGATTTAGGTGAAAATACAGTCCATGCTGCCTAAAACAACCCAACAGTGGTTATGTATAAATAGTTCCTTACAGAACTTTTGGGCTTCCAGAGCATCTGTAAGAGAACTATCTATTCATGGGGCAAATGAATCTTGTTCACAGCACGTATCCTAATGGTGACACTGCTAAGAGTCTGGATAACAGCAATAGTCTTACGTGCAGAGATTTCTGGATCCAAATCAAATCTCTCCTTCTTCTGAAGACTTTTTAGGCTTTTCATATTCACTTGGATGAGAGCTTTCTGGCATGGGCCCATCACATGGTGAGATCACTCTAGAGAGCACAGGGTGTTTGGAAGAAACGGTGTCATCATCATTCAATAACTAACACAAAACTGGCCAGAACAAAAAGGAGATTGATTAAATGAGGAACTGGGAATTGGTGAATAAGTAGAATGCTTCCTGATAAAGAAAGAGAAAAAAAAACTCTTTTAGGCAGAGTATTGGAAAACGACCAGTGGAAACGTGACACAGCAGGTCTATTGATGAAGGCCATCTCCGGCAGGACCACACCCACCCACTGCCTCTTTGTACTCATCTGAGTGGTGATAATGGGGAAATATCTGATGTCTGGGAGAGTCTCAAATTGGGATTTAGATGCACATCTAAAAAACCAGTATGTTCCTCAAAGTAAGTTATGCGTCAAGTTACTTCCAATACAGTGTCAAATTAAAATAATTCTAAAAACACCTTTTATTTATTTATATTTTGGCAGGAGAACACTATGTAGTCCATGCCAGCCTCAAGCTCACAATTCTCCTGCCTCCATCTCTCAAGTGCTGGGGTTATAGGTTCGGGCCACCACACCTGGCATTAAAACCATTTGAAAATTAAGCCAAAGCGACCTTTTCTACAATATGAATTTTTCAGAGCTAGAATTAGTTTATTATCTTTTTTTAAAATGTGATATGTTAGAGAAAGGTATTGCTTGATTTTTGGCTCACTCTGAAGTGTGCCATATAGACCACCCTTACCCTTTGACCCTCTGATTCAGTCCTCAACCCAAAAGCCCTGTTCTGTAATCTGTTGACTAGTCTCCCTATTCATGCCCTACAGGCTCTTGAGTCTGGTGCACTTTTTCCTTCTTGGGCTCTCATATCTCCATGTGGTGTTGTCACTCTGCTGTGTCATATCTGTTCTAGTTCTCCCCTATGGAGTCACAGACTCCTCAGCTGCATCCTTGCCACCCATGCCTTCCAGCATCCTCACCTGTCAATACCCTCCAGCAGCCCCCTGTCTTTGCCTTCCAGCATCCCATAGTCTGGTCCAGATGGAGTCCCTCTCCATAAACAGACCCAGTATATCATACTTCCATTCTTCATTATCCCAATTTCTACCTAAAATTATTATTCCTTTGCTCTTTTACCAAAACCAATTTCTACTTGTTCACCAACACCCAGCTCCTTACTTCTTTATCAAACTTCTCCCTCTCTCCTTAGACAAATGTGTCTAATTTCTGTGCACTTGGGCTATTTTCTGGAGTAGTACTGGCCCCATGTTTACCACCCTGTAATATTACCAGCTCCTGTGGACAGGACTCTGACTGGGCTTAGCTGTATGTTCTCTGTGCTTCTCTTAGTACCATTGCAGAAACTATGCATCTTTGCTGAAAGAACAATCCTATTGGATTTCCAGAGAAGTCAGTGTCCCTAAGATTAAAGATTTGGGCTCAGCTGAATCAAACACCTTATAAGGTGTCAACTAGGGGATGGCACCCACACTCAATAATTTTACAAAAGCACTTACTTTATCACTGGGTTTGCTTGTCATCAGATACTGTTGTGTTGACGAGGAAGGTGCAATTTCCTCTTAAAATACCTTTCCTAAACCCTGAAGCTACTTTCACTTCAGGAACATCATCACTCTCTCTGTATCTTTTCTCATTTCACTTTCATCATAAAAAGTGGCAACACTCACCATCTGAGGCATCCATTCAATGCAATCCCATGAGGTGGGGACTGTCTGGGCATGGTGGCTCACCCACTGAAGGGTACAAACTGGTCTAGAATGTGATTGATGAATTAGAATTACTGGTCTAATTTTTCAAAGAACACTGGTGGCTATTTCTCAGTAACTTCCTTCTTTGATCTGGATCCAGGTGATCATTTAATTGTATACTCCCTTTCAACTCCAAGACATGATGTATCCACTCTCCCTAGGCATGTGCTTCAATAGAGTTTTCATTAGTTTCAAATTTTGTTGTTCAAGAAACTTCAACAAGGTATACCTGGCTGTTCAAGCCTGTAACCTCAGTTACTGAAGAGGCTGGGGAAGGAGGATACCAAGATCAGGGCCTGCTTTGGCTGCAGAGTAAATTTTAAGCCAGTCTGAAGCAATTTAGTGACTTCTTGTTCCAAAATAAAAAGTAAAAATGATGTCTAGGGATGTGTGTAGCTCAGTGGTAAATCACAGCCCTAACATGCATGAGGCCTTAGGATCAATCTCCAGTACCCCCAAAAAACCATTCAACACTATTAATTTCTACAGACATACAGGTGTTACACAATTTTAAAAGTATTAATAGAGATCACATAGTATGAATTTCCAAATAACAGAGATTAATAGGAAAAATTCTTCCCCACTCTTTATCTCTTGGGCTCCTTGGCCCCTCCTTGTAGGCAAGCAGCACTGCCTGTTTCTTTCCTGCTCTTCTACAGACAAAGCCATTTTCACCTTTTCAGACAATTGTTAACATATTACACACACTGCTCAGCCCTTACTCTCCTCAGTTATTGCTGTTTTGTGAGGAGTGCTTTTTTATATCTTTATTATGAATAAGTATATACATTGTATGATGAAATCTTGTGAATTTGTCCCCATTTCCCTCCTCTCTGTTCCCTACCCATTGGGGTGCTTCCTCAGTGTGCATACTGGATCTGTCCATAGGTTAGGGGTATGAACTGCACCAAAGACAGCGGTTTTTCTTTTTTCTTCCCCCTTTGTGTATTGTTACTGAGGGGGGCGATGTCTCTGGATATTCTCCCCCACTATGGCTCTTACATTCTTTCCACCCCCTCTTCCACTCAGTTCCCTGAGTCATGGTGGGGAGTTTTGAGTCTGCTTTGTTGTTGAGATCTTCAGTATCTCTGGACCTTTGCCCTGGGTTGGGTTGGGTATCGTTGGTGCCTGTCTCCATTGACCTTTCATGGGTCATGTCTACAGAGAACAGCATTCTTCTCTGGCTCTGTATTATTCCTGCAAGCATAGTAGCGAGTGGGCCCCAGCCAGGAGACATTCAGTCACTGGCTACTTTATGACAATGACTATGTCAAATGTACAGATCCCTTAAAAGGGAGCATTAACCCATATGTTTCTGGTACATATAGAGATTGAAGCCATATTTAAGCTTCTGTGTGTACCCTACCAAGCTAGTCAATCCATCTTTTAGATAATACAAAATTTATATATAAAGTCTCCCATTAATAACTTTATACTCATTATATGTTATAATGATATTTTGAGTGTATTTGGTTAAACATATTATTAAAATTAACTTCGCCTTTTTGTTTTTTTCTTTTTAATGTGACTACTAGAAAATTAAAAATTATGTATGTGGCTGAGATGACATTTCTGTTGGAAAATCTTGGTCCATAGAATGCATTTATTTCCTACTTAATAAAAATGCTTGGCTCCTGGAACCCAGGTTTTACCTATTATTAGTAAATGTAAAGAATTCAAATATGGTTTATCCAGAAGGTAAAGAAATACAATCATAACATGAGTTATTGTAAGTATCACTGGTACTGTGGGTTCAGCCTTTCAGGAGCATCAAGTAAGATCCACATGTACCAGCAAGTGTCACTGGAGATGCCTGGAGGGCTCCTGGCTCACAGTCACAGGGGCTGCAGCTGAAAAGTCCTGAGAACAACTGTGTTCCTCTCAAAGGTCCTTGGATGGTCTCTTCATCCAGTATTTATTTATTTATTTATTTATTTATCTATCTATGTATTTATTGTCTTCTTGCAAATTTCAACTTGAAAACAGTGTTAACCAGACTCAGGGATCTCAAAATAAAGAGTCACATCTTTGGGCTTTTTGTATGAATGACAACTACTCCTCACCCCTCCTTACATATGAGGGAGATGTTCTAGAAACACCAAAATGGTAAATCCCACCAAACCACATATATACTGTTTTTTCTTTTACCTGAATACTTATGATAAAGTTTAATCCATTAAACTTAGCATAGTAGTGGTAATAATGAAATCAAACTATTGTAACAGCATATTATAATAGTCATTTTAAACTATGCATTGCTTATTTCTGAAATTTTCAATTTAATACTCTCAAACCATAGCTGACTAGAAACAGCAAACCACAGAAAGCGACAATGTGGGTGAGGAGGGGCTGTTGGGTCAGAGCTGCCTTCTCATCAAGGTTTTGTCTTGAGAATCAAGAGTAAAAATATGCAAGACAGGCAATTTCCTCTCTCTGTCTCTTCACCTCAATCCTCTTTGCTTCACTTTTCTCTTTTAATCCTAATTCATTCTCATCAGAAAAGAGATTTTTTGGGGGGACACACACACACGTGTGTGTAATTTGTTGTGATGGTGATGGTGGTGTGTGTGTTGTATGCACATGTATGTGTCCATGGGGCATCCCCATGCACCCACCTGTGGCTCACCTGTAAGCTGGAGGGGAACATCAGGTGATCCCCCCATCCCATCACTCTTCTGCCCCTCTCTGATCCTGGGGCTTGCTGTTTTTTGTTTGCTTGTTTTTGAGTCCTGGTATTCCTTTTCTTCTGTCTCTGTTCCCCACATGACTTGCCATGCCCAGATGTTTATGTGGGTATTAGGGATTGAATTTGAGCTGTCTCAGGTGCTCTTATCTCTCCAGCCCAAAGAAGAAGATATTTTTGATGTGAAATATCCAGCCTCAAGAGCTACTCGGGAAACTCTTTAGTCATCTTAAAAGACAAGTTTCTACAGGTGCTGATGCCGAGCCTGCTCTGCTGGAGCTGCCCATAAGAGGACTACTCTGTCCCCAGTCACCTGCCGTCTCAAGCACCACCGTTGTGATAGTCTGCATGATCATGACCCATGTTTCTTCCTGCGACAGCTGATTACATAGGAGATGCCTAAAGGGAGCTTCTGACCAGAAGTGACTCAGGACTCTGTGTCTGGACAGTGCAGCTACACTTGCCTGGGAAATGTCTCCCTTTTGAAATGCTTTCATCTATGCAATGTAGCTAACTTTCCAATGAGACCGTTTCATCCACATCCTGTGAACTTTAGGAAAATCCAACTAGTTTTAAGTGGTAGAAATAGCAGAGAAAAACTTAATTGCATTCATAATTTTTTGTTTTGTTGAGATAAGGTCTCATGTAGCCCAGACTGATCTAAAGCTCTCTACAAAGTCAAGGATAATCTCAAACTTCTGATTCTTCTGCCTCTACCTCCCAAGTGCTAGGATTACAGGCATGTGCCACCATGCAGCGTTGTGGATCACACCCAGGGCTTTGTGCTTGCTAGACCATCACTATATCAACTGAGCTACATCCTAGCCCTGCAAAGATGATGGATGATCAAGAAGAAATAGGAGGAAGATTGTTATTTGATGACTTTTTTTTCTTTTTTCAAAGCCTCATTCCAACCGTTGCATACTTTCCTATTTCTCCTCCTCAGCTAGATGTAGCTTGTTAGTTTCTTGGCTCACTTTTCTCCTTGACTTCCATTTATTCCATGTTCTTTTCTCTGTGTTAATGGTTAACAGAGCATGTACTGTAAATTAGCGTGTATAAAAATCAATTACACTGCTTCATAAGACAGAGCAGAAACTTAAGATTGTCTTCACTAGATCACTTGTATTTATCTGTTAATTATAAACCTTAATTGTCTCTTTTTATCATATTAATTTGCACAAATTATACAACTCCAGAGTTTAGCAGTTTTCCAGCCCTTGAAATACAATTATTCTCTTAGCATTCCTTCCAGAAACATGGTGTTCATTAATGATTAGGTTGGTAAAAATTAGCAGTTCTGATAATTGGCCTTGGCTTCTCCTTGGATTTTTTTTTCTTTTTCTTTCCCTACTAAAGTTCTGATTCACATAATTATACATGTCTGTTGGGCTCTTTCTGTGCCTGGGCTCTGTTTTAATTGGACTTCATGGGTGTTGAGATCTCACAGGATCCAGGCTTAAAGCAGAATATACTTCTATGCCAGTGAACTGATTCCAAATAGGTTTGACTCTTTCCTCCTCTTCCCAGAAGAACTTGGACTTCTGCTTCATAATCTCTTAGTTACTTGCACTAACTCTTGATATAAGGGTTATATTTGAAGGGGAAAAGAGCTTCCCAAGTTCCAGCCCTGTCTGTGAGACACTGCAGACTCACAAGCTGGTGGGTAAGCATGGTGCAGAGGGACTCCAGGGTTTCCGTTTCCCTTCCTGTGACAGTCATTTAGAAGGAATCGTATGTGACACAGCATGTATCCAAAATTACACAAGCTGTGCCCTGGACACCCTGGAACTAGGCAGTCTCCAGCTTCCAAGAAAGTTGCAGCTTTCTGGCACTTTCCAGAGGCCTTGCATCCAACTCTGATGATACAGATGATCATTATGCCCAGGGCTGGAGAGAAAGCAGAGGTAAGGTTCTACCTACCAGCTATGTTATCCTGAAAAGCAGGGTCCATAGGGTGTGGGGAGGTCATCCAACATTACAGAAACAACTGTCTGACTTCTCTGCGTCCAGGACTGGATAGCTGGAAATGCTTGGCTCACTCTGATCTATTCCAATGTGATGCCAAAGTTTCTCATATGTTATCTAAGATGAAACCCAGCCAGGTGCAACTACAAAAGTCGAGACCTCAAGTCTGTGGGCTGTGGTTTTCAGGATTTTGTTCATTTTACTGGGTGGAGAGAGGATGCGGGGGAAGGTTAGATGGCCAGAAGGCACATGAGAGAATCACTGGTTTTGTTGGTTGAGATGAAATCCCACTATAGTGCTCAGGCTGACCTCAAATTCTTGCTCCCAAAAGATCCCTTCCTCTTTCATCCCCCAGCAGCTGGGATTCACACCAGGCCTGGCTCAAGGACAGTTCTCTTCTGTTCAGGAGTGTAGGGCTGTTGCTCCATGAGAAGGGAAAGGCTCCCCATGCATCCTGCCTTCTGCCACTTCTCTGCTACTCTTCAGACCAGGTTTCCTGTAATTAAAGGTTTGTGTGCCCTCACACAAAGCACCTACCAATCAGACCTGCACTCCCCAATTTAATCCATGCTGGCTCATACCAGCTCACTTGAAGAATGTGGTCAGGTTACCTCCTGACAACCTCTCCTCATCCTGGTTTCCACTTCTTCGGGTAATTCAGTCTCTTGGGTAAGCTACATGGAGTGAATCTCGTGACAAAGTGGGAAGCTATACCGGGGAGCGGCAAATATTAGCTGAACACAAGCCATTCATTTTGCCATGTGGCTCTGAACTATCCCTTCTGGGAACTGGAAGACAGGACTGCTGCCTATCATTGCCCAGCTTGAATGGCTCGAACATATCTCCCTGACTGGCATGGTGAGTAAAGAAGAGAGATGCAGGGGAAGCTGTCCACAGCCAAGAGCCCTCTGGGTGGCAATCCCTGCAGGAAAGACATCAGGGCTTCCTGGCCACCCCATGCTAACTGTGACAGTGGCTTTGACCTTGTTTGTTCTCCTTGAGTTTTTTTGTATGCTTGTGTTTTGTTTTGTTTTGTTTAAAGAAGGTCTCACTATGTCACCAATGCTAGCCTCAAAATCTTGTTCCTCGTACCTCAGCCTCCAAGTGCTGGGATTACAGATACATTCCAGACTCCTGGCCCAGTGTGAATCAACCATGTGCCAGACATGCAGAAGATCCTTTGCTTCCTTTTCCCTAGCCCTGCTTCATGGGATCCTCCACACCTCCTACGTAGCTCAAGTATTACCCTCCTTCCTCCTTCAGTGCTGGCAAAGCACCAATCCACCATGACTCAGCTGCTGGTCATCTGATGGCATCAGTGTCTAAGTACATCCACCACTGCTAAGCGGCGGGGTCAATGAAAATCCAGCTGCTCGTTGTTGTTGAATTCCAGAGCAGATGAAAAGGAGAATGCTACACCAGCTTTCTCCACATTTTCATGCTGTTGAGAGTCAGTTTCAAACTATGGAAGGGACAAAAGAATCGATCTGGATGTTGCTTCCAGCCAGCCTGTGGCTAAACAGAGCACCTGGACCTTTCCTCACGTTAGCATCCACCTGTCCAAAAAGTTGTCACAACACATATGCTACATGTTCTCACTCACCTCTAGAAGCTAAAAATGTTGCTCTCGTGGAAGTAGATAACAGAACCAAGGCCAGCTTTGTTTGGAAAGGGTCGGGGGATGAGGATAGAATGAGGACAGATTGACCAAGATCAGTTAACTAGGAGTCAGAAGTTCTACTGTTCCATTGTCAAGAACAGTAGCCATAGTAAACAACAATTTAGCATATATTTCAAAATATCTAAAGGAAAGGATTTTCGGATGTTTCTGTTGCCAAGAAATGATAAATGTTTGTGATAACACAAATGCTAATTACTCATATTGTGTATATGCTCAAAATATCATAGTGTACTCCATAAATATGTACTATTATTACACAGCAATTAAAAATAAAAAAATTGTGAAAATAGATCATTCATCCTTAGACATGGACCCCGGTATTGTATTCAGCAGGTACAACTGCATGTGGTCGCTTGAGCAAAGAAGTAGCCATAAGTCAAGATGATGGTGATTCACAAATTCAGCAGTGGGTACTGAGCTGAGCGCTTAGGACAAGAACTATGAGGTATGAATCGATGAATCGATGCTCTTGACCTCTGTGCTGTATTGAAACAGAAACTCAGCAACCAACCTACATGACTCGGGATGTTTCCTGAACTCAATGGCACCATCTTAGGTGGGCTGTGCCAAAGCAGCCGCACAAGGAAGGGATTTGCATGTCTGTGGTCCAGGCTCTGGGAGAACTCTGTAGGCCGGAAGGGAGGTCAGAGAGGAAGAGCAGAGACACCCAGCAAGGTCCCATCCATGGCAGCTGGTTCACCGGGCTCTGCAGTTTCAATCATCCCACATGGAGGCAAAGGGCCGAGCCAGCCTCTTGGACACCAATAAACCACGCAGTCATTGACCATTGGGGTTGAGTGGTAGAACCTTCCATGTGTCTCCCAGAGGTGCAATTCCTGAAAATGTAACATGGATGAACCATGAGCAGCAGCACTTGTGACCAATGGAAGATGGGTCACCAACAGTATCTGCTACAGGCACCCTGGACTTTTTGGTTAAAGGGTCAGCAAATGAAGCCTCTGTGGAGATTTTAATCCATGATTCAATTTGATTGGAAAGTGGAATTTTGTATCTATCATGTTACACTGAGGTTGCAACTCAACACCGCCATATTTATTATGTACACAATAACTGCTTGCCACTCTCTATGAAGGCAAACTCCCATCGTTGGCCAGATACCACCTCTCTGCTATTGGATTTCTGCTGGGCTCCCTTTCCTCCCTGACTACTAGGAGGGTATTCCTAAGGACACCACAATCAGCTTTCCAGCCTCGCCCCCCACACCCCATACTGTGAGTCCACTTGGAAAATGCACACCATGCTTACTTCATCCCTTCTCTGACTGTTGAAATCTTATGAGGGCTTTTTTGTGGCAAGAAATACAAACTCAGTTTAGCTTGGTAAGGCAGGGTAAGGTAAGGATCTCTTAGGAAGACTGGAAAGGTTTTCACGATGGAAATCCAAACAGGAACTGGAAAGTCAACTGTCTGCCCAACCTGTGGCATTCTTATTTCAGCATAAGACTTTGAAGGTGGACAGTGGAGTGTGGTAATAATCCCAGCACTTGGGAGGCTGAGGAGGGAGGTCCACAAGTCCAGGAGAACCTGTACTACAAAGCAAACTTCTACCTAAGAAAGAAAATGAAAAAGAAAAAAAATTTTTTGAAGGTGGGATCCTCAGTTAACAGTGACCTCTGTTGTCCTTCACACAAGAATGAGACCCTATTAAGCCATGCACAGGCTCCATAACCTTGTCCTCACTCCAAGGTCATAGCCATTATTCCATGACCAAGAAGATCCCTGGTATAACTTAGGCAATTAGAATTTAGAAGAGACTGGAGAGAAGTGGTTAGGGCGCTTGCCTACACACACTAGTGACCTGAGTTTGCTTCCCCAGTACTTACATAAAGCCAAACACACAAAGAGGTGCAGGCATTTGGAGTTAGTTCGCAGTGGCTGGAGACCCTGGTGAGCCCATTCTCTCTCTCTCTCTTTCTCTCTCTCTCTCTCTCTCTCTCTCTCTCTCCTCTCTCTTTCTCTCTCTCTTCTTACAAATACAATAACATCTTTTTTTAAAGTTTAAAATAATTTAGAAGTAAGGCAAAAACTAGATCCTGGTTCTTAATCAAGGGACATATAAACCTGGGAATTATGGGGTGCAGGCATCTTGAGCTCACAAGGCCAACTAGCTAGCCCAGGTCAGTGTGCAAACAGAAAGGCTGAAGCCAACATGCACTGAGAAACAGCAGGTCCTGACAGTAGTTCCGTTTGCTCCTATTCTGCTCCTGACGCATGTCTTGGTTTAGGTTCTGTGATGTCGATGCAGCCTGAACTCTCATAATGAAGGCTTCTCTCTGCACTAACAAGTTCCAATGAAATTCAGGAGCTTGCAACCAAAGACTGTTCAGGAATACATCTCTCCATGTGCAGCTACTGGAGTCTTCTCTCTACTTCCTCCTGCTCCCCTCCCCCTCCCCCTACTCCACCTCTCCTGCTCCTCCAACACAGCCTCGCTTTATATATCTGCTCTCAAAATCTAAACATGGCTGTGCAAGTCTCCTTCATGTTTCCCTGGCAACAAACCCATCATTCCATCATTCAGCTACCTAGCATCCTTGGGTCTCAATTCTAAGTTCCCAGGAAAATTTCATGGCCTGGCCATTGGGTCATTGACCCTTAGAGGTTTGGCTCCATAATGTTTAAGGAAAGCCAGAATCATATATACAAAGCCCACAGCCATTATGGGGAGGCATGAAGTAAACATCCTGAAGACCCATCTGCTCAGGAAAGACTTTATTACTAGTTTCCCCATATTCCTATCACATATTACTTGTATATCTAATGACTCAGTTTTTCCCATTATATTAAAGCTTATTTAATTATATGTCGCTATACCAAAATGTTCTTCTTGATGATACAGTGAGTATATATCATAGGCACTAAAATTGTTGTTTTTAATTAAATCTGATAGGTATACATAAAGGAGTGAGTAATATTTACAGTTTGATTTTTAATGGGTGAGAGACTACCACAAAATTACTTCTTGTGCCAGGTATGAGGGTGCAAGCCTTTAATCCAAGAACCCCAGAGGAAAAGATAGGAGGGTCGTTATGAATGCAAGGCCAGCCTTGGACTACAGAGTGAGTTCTAGGTCAGCCTGGGCTAGAGTGGGACCCTACCTCAAAAAAAATTATTTCCTTCTGTATTTCCAATGATGCTGTCCTCATAGTTTTATACATACAACACTCATCACAAGGAGTTGTCTTTATTTGTCTACATATCTCTCTACCCTAGCCTATGACAACAAGCCCATGTGAAATTTAGGCTGAGGACATTTCAGTGAAGACTGACAGCCATCATGTACCTGGTCTTTGAATCCTCTCTGAGGACGAGTATGACAAAGCTTTTCTTGGAGCCCACAGTTTCTTGGGCCATAACCTTCCTTCTCTGGTAGGGCATGTTTTGTTATTATAGTAGAATAGCATGATAAATAATTTTCTCATAAGAAACATGCTTCCTCTTTTTGACAATTTGACAGTCTATTGTTTAAGACAGAAAGAAATGAGTCCAGAAATAATTTACAGAGGAAACTTGGCTCCGTTGTCTTTCCTAGATGCTGCTGGCATCCTGAATCCATCCAGAGAGGTAATTCACATACACACACCCCCAGAATTTAAGTGGGCTGTGTTTCCATGGGGTGTTCAAATACTAACATCTGCCATCTGGTCTGCTCATATGGCTGTTTCTGAGATCTGTTCCTGTGTCTAAGTTTGCTTTCCTTATTCCCCAGACACTTACGAAACCTGAGCACCACACTAGGCACAAAAGCCACAAAGATGGCAAACAGCACTCTCTGTTCTCAAGAAGTCAGTCATGGGCCGAAAAAAGCAATTGCATACTGACACAGAAAAGCAAACTATCACTGCTAAGGAAATCTGGAAACATGATGCAATGGAAGTGGAGAAAGGATCCATGAAGTTGGCCTGAGCGAGATGAGAGAGCATGCCCACTAGGGATAACCTTGAGCCCACCCACAGAAAGGAAAACGATCAGAAAGCAGAGCAGAGGACTCCATGCTTTGACACTAAACTGTAAATGAAAGGCATGTATGAGCAAGACTGAGGAGAAGCAGTCAGAAAGAGCAAGAGCATTCCGAGTGTGTATTAATTAGTTAAGAGTATGAAGGCCATGGAATATAAAGAACCGAGAAAGAACACGGGAGTTCAACAGTAGTGAACAGTCACTGAGGTGAATTTTGTACTTTAGAAGTCCTGCGTATAGATTTGGAACTCACACAAAAGGTACAGCGACAAGAATAGTACATAGAATACCAACATACCTCCTAGTGATATTTACTTACTGTTAATTTCAATCTATTTGCTTTATTATTTATAATTCATTCTCTCTCTGATGACATTTTCAATTGTGCTAAAAATCACTATCTTTGCAGTTATTTTGTCTCATCAATTGACCATGTTTCAATTATGTTCTGTTTCCAATCATGTCCTTTTTTTACTAATTTTTTTCTGTTAAAGAATTTAGTTCAGAATCAAGTATTGCGCTTAGTCATTATGATATGTTGTTGATGATTCTATTCTCTTAGACACAATGATAAATGGTTTTAATTGGTACGCAGTATTGCACATATTTTTCTGCTGGTCTTTAATTACATGGTCCCTTAAGCATCCATCCACACAGAGCCTGACAAATTCAGCAGCACCACTTGGACATATAGCAGTTCAGAATCTCAGGTTCATCCAGGAAAGTCATGTGATATTGACATCTGTGAAGCGGCCACAACAGTCCTTAGAGATGTGACAATTGGAGATCAGGTTGGTAGCTTGTGAAGACCTGGTCTCTCGGGGTTTGGAATTAAAGCACCATCTTGACATCTCTACATGATGATGGAAACATTATCTATAACCTTAATTTAAGCACTGGGAATCATGACTAAGATATTATTGCTCCAATTTTACTATCCACAGAATAGGAGTATGAGGAAGTTTTCCATGACCACAGAGACCATAAGTGGCAGAACCTGGTAATGAACCCAGATCTTCAGACTGACTGGCAGGGAGGATGGTTCTGTTTATAGCAGAGAATAAGATGTTTCTTTCAGGGCCCACATATCAGTTGAGTTAATTCAATTTATTTACTCTCATCCTGGGATGTTCTGTAACCTGATTGATGATTGATCTATCTGACTTCCTTTGAATTCTAATTCTGAGATACAAATACCCTGCAAAAAGGAGAACTGACAAAGGAAAAAGACAAAATCTTGTTAATTTTTTTCTGAGATGATAAATGGACAGAGTTTTCCAAAACTGAAACACCCCAAGTGAGCTGATAAACTGAGGTTCTGAATCATCAAACCTCAGGTGCTTCCCAAACCCATGTAGGTTTTACAATGAGGCATGTGCCGTGGGAAGAAATCACTCTGGGGATGGGAAGGGCGATGGCCTTGGCTTTCCTAAGATGGCCAGTTCTTTCCATTATAGCATCTCAAGAAGCTGGGTGTGACCTGAGCCAGCAAGGTTACCCGGGAGGTCCAACCTAGAGCAGCAGGTGCTCCTGGATAGAGTCAATCATCACCATGAGAACATATGATTCCACAGAAGTCTGCTTGGCTTGAAGTAACAGTTGGCCAATCACAGTGCCTGTTTTAGAAATGAGTTGACAAAGTAGGGCTCTAACCAATTTCTCTTGGGTTCAGGGTTAGGAGACAGTACCTAAAGGGAAGTACAGTAAGATAAGAATTTTAAAAAGTAAAATCCAGTGGGGTCAGGGGAAAGGATGCAAGAGAGGAGGGTGTGGGAAAAAGGCTAATCAAAATTTAAAATGTTATGAATATTCCATATGGTAACTTACTTCTATGCTAGCTAAATGATCTATATGTTTAAAAAAGAGAGTTTAGGCTGAAGTGCCCTGTGGGATAGATAATACTGTGCTCAGAAGCCACAGATTGTTACAAGAAAATTTCAGAGAAAAAAAGAAAAGAAAATTTCAGTGTCAGAGGTGGAATACCTTCCAGAGAGTTGTTGTTCAGGAAGGCCCCTATTGCCCCCAAAACATTACAGACTATTGCCACGGCTCGTAGTTGTCCACTAGAACTAGATGGTAAGACCCTGTTGCTGAAGACTTTCTATACTTGGGCCGCAGGATATGTAGAAATCAAGCTGGAGTTGAGCTGGAAGCCTCCTCCCTGTTGACTAGCTGTCAGAGCCTATTGGGGGAGAAAAATCATCAACAGTCTTCACCAGCAGTGAAACCTGCAAGTTTTACAGCTGGCCAGCCAGGCCAAATGTGCCAACTGATGCAATGGTGGTATGTCTGTTATGGTGGAAACCAACTGCTCTCTGATTGGATTTGAGGCCTGCTCCATGGGAGGGAATTTATGCTGGGTACTGAAAGCCTTGTTATGGCTGAGGAGTTCATAATCTCTATGGAAGAAAAAACTATTGTAGTTTGTCTTGGCCCTTTTTAGCTTCTTGGCTTCTACCATTGACTTACTCCAACTCACATACAAATCTAAACATTTGAAGTTAGGATCCACTTATGAGAGAGAACATACAGCATTTGACTTTCTGAGCCTGGGTTATCTTACTATAATCTTTTCCAGATCCATTCATTTTCCTGCAAATTTCATAACTTCATTTTTCTTTATAGTTGAATAAAACTCCATCAGTTAATATGCCTCTAGGCTGGCCCCATTTCCTAGCTATTATGAGTACAGCAACACTAAACATAGATGAACAAGTATTTCTATGGTAATGAGTAGAGTCCTTACGGTATATGTCCAGGAGTGGTGTAGCCGGATCATATAATAAATCTATTTTTAAATGTCTCAGGAGCCTCCACACTGATGTCCACAATGGCCGTACCAGTTTACGATCCCACCAACAGTGGAGTAGTGCTCCCTTTTTTCCATACCTAAATAGATATATTATGTCCACCAAACTTTCCTCTAAACACTTATGTCTACTTATATAGTAATGCCACTTTTACTTTTGGTTAGAGAAGCTTCTCTTTTCAGGTGGTGGTGACCACTGAGAAAACTCAAAACTCATCGAAGTGCTTTGTAATACTGCTTTCTAGACACAAAGTGGCCATGGCACTCATGACCACACAGTGGCTGATTACCTACAAAAGACCTACATAATAGAAATGGGAAAAAAAGACATCAAAATAGAAGAGAGACTAGTTGGAAAGAAAAAGAGATTCAGTGAAAGAGAAATTTGGAAGGCAGGAAAGGGAAGGTGGTGAGACCATGGTATATTGTCTATACTTACAGGGGTTGTCAATAAAAAGTTTTTTTAAAAAATCAATTTTAAGAAAAAAAATCCAACAATATATCACAGAATTCAAGGGCCTGGCCATGAGACCAGTTAGAGCTGGCTTCAGGTCCCATCACCTCTACTCACTGGATGACCCCAGACAAATCCTTTGGTTTCTCCGAGCTTCATCAGTAAGCCAAGAACCATAGAAGTAATTACCTGACAAGAATGTTGCACAGATTAATGGATAAGGACTGATAAGTGACTTAATACAGTATTCTCACTCTGAGAAAATGCTCTAAGCTAGAAGGTATTGTCATCTTCCCCTTCATCTCATCTGAGTAATGGAATTGGGGGTAAAGGTGGACCTCTGGGTATCAGGACTATGTGCCAGACATATTCAGGCAAGAGCTGAGAAGGGGAACAGACAGCTTCACTAGCTAACAGAAATGGAACTTTGGCTATATGACCAGATCCAGTCTGGGTTATACCAGCTGGTGGAAGGCCTTAAGTTCTCCACCTGCTAGGGCCAGAAGCAGGCTGCTTGACAGAAAATGTATTCCTGAGACTCAGCTCTGGCTGCTGGCCAGTCAGCTCTTTTCTCTTCATCATCATGATAAAAGCTTTGACTTTTAAAATGCCTTCAAACTGTTGACTAGAATTATTTATATAATTCTGGTCAGCTTGGTCTTTCTCAATCCGTATTCCACCCTTTCTCCCTCCCAATCTGAAAAAGGCACTGAAGAGTGTATTGGAAACGTTTTGTAATTTATTCTGTGATGGAATGATTTCCCTAGAATATAAGCAAAGAGAAAGGCCTTTAGGTACTGTTAAATCAAGCTGGTAGGAAAGAAGATAAAAATATTCTCTCTAGCCCTTGAGCAAACTAGAGAAGTGGATGATCTCTTGGGATTTCTTCTGATGAGATTAATACCCAAGATTTCCTGGTGGGGTTTGTTATACTTTCGGAGGTGAAGAAAACTAGTTTCAGGGCTTCTGAGAGAGGCCCGTTGTGACCAAAACCACTAGTTAAACACTGCTAGGTCCAGGCAAATAAAACCTTCATCTAACTAGCCAGGGCTTAATTCCTGCAGACCTGCTATAGATCCTCCAGTCCCACCTCTCTTCTCTCTACCCACCACCACACAACTGCTGAAAATTGTTAGGCAGCAAGTGACCTCTGCTGAATTGTCCAGCCTGTCAGGGGAGAGGGGTGGGGGAGAGCAATGCTAGACCTTAGAGGTCAAAGCTATTAGCATTGTCAACGATGTCTTTTCCAGAGGGAGAGCTGGGGTTGTAGCTGCATAACAGGGTCCAGCAAAGGCTGGAAAGAGAGGAGGGTATTACTTCCCCTGTGTTCCTCCAGCTCAGAATGTGACAGGTTTTATTTAATTAAGCATAAATAACACAAAGTGTTTGCTAAAGTTGAAATTAGAAAAAAAATATATGACTGGCTGAGAGGTGGCTCAAGGTGGCAGCCATGCCCAAGGGAAAGTATCTTCTTCCAGTGCAACCTCAGGACAGATCACAATGCACCATGCCTCACCCCCAAAATCCATCCTATTGTATGTTGTTTTTTTAAAATAATTGTTAGAAACATTTGCCCATTCTGCTCATGCCAGCTGACAGTGCTTGCTTCTTCACTTTTGTCCTTAAAATACACAGATCCGTTAGGCCACTTCACGCTGCTTTCCTCAGCCTCGGGTTGTGGTAGGAGTTGATGATGGTTTTCCTGAGGGTGGGGAGGATGTCTTCTTGATGAATAGAGGAAGCATAGTAACGGGCCGTTTTCAGGCCAGCAGCCTCCCAAGCCATCAGGAAGTCCTGGGTCTATAGGAAGTCAATCTCATTTGAAACGTGATTCTTCTGAAATAAAAAGAAAGCTAAGCCCCTGGATCCCAGCTCTCCAAGGCCAGTGATTTGTAGCAGGGTTAAGCCTTTTCCTGACAAAGCTCTTTGTCCTCTCAAATGTCAGATGGACCAGGAGGGCAGGAAACCCAAAGTCAGCCCGGACTTGGAGCAAACCCAGGAACTGACGCATGCAGCTGGGAGGCCTGGCTGTATATTTCATTTACTCTTGACCTGTTCTTCCTCCATTCCCATGGATTTTCCTCATTTTCTTGTACCTCCACAGTTCCAGAGAGATAGAGCTCAAGGTTCCAGTAGCCCAGCATATATATATACATATATATATATATAT